>CM020189.1:16971319-17017475 GCA_009805545.1 Oryza longistaminata
GTGTGATGAATAATAGGCAAAATGGGTTATTGTTTAGACTAATATAATGTGGATCAAGTTAGTCTCATAACTTGTTTCCGAAAGATGTTTCTTTTTATTTGATGTGCATGTGAAGCTAGGAAGCGAATAAGCGATCATAATGAGTTACTCCCTCCGTATTTTAATGTATGACGCTGTTGACTTTTTAACCAACGTTTGACCATTCGTCTTATTCAATTTTTTTATGCAAATACAAAAATACTTATGTCATGCTTAAAGAACATTTGATAATAAATCAAGTCACAATAAAATAAATAATAATTACATAAAATTTTTAAATAAGACGAAAGGTCAAACGTTTGTTAAAAAGTCAACGGCGTCGTACATTAAAATACGGAGGGAGTACAAGGGAACGAGAGACTAGGATGCGGTTTCCGAGATCAGAGTCGGTCAAGAGATGTCATTAGATGGCCATGCTCTAGCTTGTTGTATGAAGATAGAAGACATGGAACGGGTGTGTGTTCTACGCAATTGGCTCCGTGCTATTCTGACATGGTGGAGTTGGATCGGTTAGTGGGTCGGTAGTTTAGTTTGTGATGAGTATGAGCTTATGAGTTCATATGGGTTAATCGGGCCAAGTTCTTTTGGTTATCGGATTGTCTTGTAAAACTTATAAGGAGACAAAGAGATATGACGGGAAACAGAAGAGAATAAATTCGTTTTTTTTAAATGTATATGTCCTTGTTGAACTTTAGAAATGGTATTTGACCTATTCATCTTATTAAAAGATACGTATTATTTATTTTGTTGTGACTTATGTTGACATTAAGAGTACTTAAAACATAATGTGTATTTTTTTACTAAATTTTATATTAAGACAATGGTGAAATGATACATCTAAAAGTCCATATAACAAATAACATCTTATGCTTTAAATGAAGGGAGTAGTAATTAAAAAAATGACATGACTTAGGATGTGTCGCAAGCCAGCATGCAGAACAGGGCGCACGGAAAACGGAACGGTCCATTAGCGCGTGATTAATTAAGTATTAGCTATTTTTTTAAGAAAAATAGATCAATATGATTTTTTAAGCAACTTTCATATAGAAACTTTTAGCAAAAAATCGCACCGTTTAGCAATTTGAAAAGCGTGCGCGCGAAAAACGAGAGGAGGAAGTTGGGAACAGGCTCTCCCGAACACAGCCTTAGTTATATTGCCATTAGCATATATAGAAAAAAAAAACCTACATATGATATGCGGGATTTCTATATATTGATGTTTATTAGGAGGTGGTGATGCTTGAATCTTAGGCTAACTAGTCCTCTAACTTAGGATATAATAGGATAAGTAAGACTCCGGGTCTTTCTTATATTGCCACTAGCAAATTAACTATCGACAACGACACATATATATATTAGAACAGAAGAAGTGGATAATAATGTACCTAAATAAATACTACCTCCATATTTTATTGTATGACGCCGTTGACTTTATGTCCAATGTTTGACCATTCGTCTTATTCAAAAATTTATGTAATTATCATTTATTTTATTATGACTTGATTCGTCATCAAATATTTTTTAAGCATGACATAAATATTTTCATATTTGCACAAAAATTTTAAATAAAACGAATAGTCAAACGTTGGTCGAAAAGTCAACGGCGTCATACACTAAAATACGGAGGGAGTAGTATCTGTGGTGACTATATAGTACTATTGGTGTACGTACCTTGAGATCAACAAGTGGCCTCACCCCAGCTTCGATATCTGAGAATACGTACACACCACATGATCGTGTCAGAAAAAATGTAAGCCCGCAGATTAATTAAGCTTAATTTGCACACTAAACTAACAAAAATCTCCTAGTTGCACGTAATTAATGGTACAGTTAAGTAAATAATTAACCTTCAGATATCTTCTGCGCGAGAAATGGGACGATCTTCCCTGCGTAGGAGTCACCTCCAATGTAGAAAGGATTTGCGAGATACTCCGGATGATCACTAATCCACTATATATTAATCACACCAATTAAGCAGGTTAATCATCTCAACTCGATTGACTAAATCAAAATTAATCACTATTCCCACCATTTCATCGTAGTCCAAGTCACTTTAACTTTTTTTTTCAAACTTATTTAGATTTGACTAAATTATAGAAAAAAATTAATAACATATAGAACACCAAATTAGTTTCATTAAATATAACACTATAATATGTTTTTTTTGTTGAAAATGCATATATGTGTTTCTATAAATTTGACTGAACTTAAAGAAATTTAACTAGAAAAAGTCAAAATGACTTGTAAAAAGTCAAAATACATTATTGTCTTGCCTTACACACTTTTCCTCAATTTTGATGAGGCTGTAAAATGACCTGTTTTAGGTATGATGTTACCTCTTCTGATGCAATCATTAAATACGGGGTCTATTGAAATTTACTAATATTATTTTACTCATTTTGATTACTGAGCTCTTTTTTTATTCATTTTGGAGAACGAAATTCTTGTAACTATCTGCATTGCAGTCGAGAATATAGACATATGGTTAAGTCGGCTATAGCTTTGTAGTTGATAATTGGTTGATTCAAATAGATGGGACAACTACTAGAAATGAACTCAAATGTGGAACATGTATATTTTCTCAAAATTCAACCAAGTTATGGGGATGGCTTAGTATGCACAATTAACATTCTGCTTCAACAGGAAAGGGGGAAGGTACGTAATTGCCGATTCCATTGTCCACAAATTTGTCCTCAAGCTATGAAGAGAGAGCACTCGTGTTGGTCCTAACAGGAAAATATAGGTTGCATAAACCGAATTTACTTCGCTTTTATAAAATTCCTTTGATATACATGTACAGAACCCTAACATTGAGAACATCTAGGGAGAAAAATAACGTTATACATTCGCTTTAGAGAAATTTTACAGTTCTTAAGAGGTATCAAATCTTTAGCGCAAATTTCCGTACCTCCTAGCACCGAAGGTATGGAGAGGTACCAAATTTTTACACTAGAGAATATATCTCCTGATACCTTATCAAGTACTGTAAAATCACTTTTCATTTTATGATCATTTTGCAGTGTCAAAGTACACTTGTCTGAAACATACTTTATTACCTCCAAGAAAACGAAATGGACGGTAACTATTACAAGAGTAGCTATGAGAAGATGTAAGGAAAGGGGAAAAAAGGTGTGCTTCATAACGAAGCAGTTACAGTAATTTGCGCAGCCGACCACAGCAAATGGTCTGTTCAGTTACTGATTACTCCAATCTACTACATGTCCCAGATGACAAATCGTGTTCTTCATGTATTGTTCTTCAATCAACTGGTGCTTGGTTCTCCGATTGAAACAGATGCTAACGATTTGGAAGCCCAAGCAGTAGCATTCCTTGCTCCATCATGCAAATTCCCTTGCTTAGACGGGTATACCCTGTTAAATTTGTGTTTTCCTTGCTCAAGGCAGGTGAAGAGAGTACGCCTACTCCATGTCCGCTTCACAAAGGCAATGATCTTCGGATAAAAAAGATAGAGCAGTCGAAGGATCACAAAAGAAGCTGCTAATGTTAAATAAGTATCTTGTTGAAGTATATTCTCTGTTGTTCGCGCCGACAACAATAGGCAATTTTCCTGATCAGAATCCATTTTAGGCTCAATGTTATCATCTACAATGGCTGGATCCGTTGATGGATTAATACCTTCATCACATGAAAGACATAACTTCACCATCAGCTTTAGAGTCAGGAAAAGAGTATCCAAGACATTCTAAGTTCTAACTTTCTAAGTCATAAACACACTAGCAGAGATGCTACAAAATAAATATTTAGTAGAGCGAAATAAAGCATGGCATGAACATTTTCTATTGCAGTTGTCGGCTAATGACAAACTTACACACCTGAAACATCATTATAGAAGGCAGCTAAGGATTTGACAGTTCGAGGCCCATGATACCGCACTCGCACTGTTGAGTTTATGAGAAACAGCGTTGGGTATCCATGAATCCCATACCGATATCTTGTCCTGCAGTTTCCAACCCTGAGTTAATACTTCGTACAAAGAATCTGTGGCATCACTGTTTTAGTTCATTTGACATAGGACAAACCTTAACCTGACCGTAGATTCTTCAATTGCAAGATGACGAATAGTTGGAAATATGCAAGCCAACTTCTCAAAGCGTAGTCTGCATTCTTGTGAAAATGGGCACCAGGAAGCATAAAAGAGCACAGCAGCGAAATCCTCCTTGTTTGCATGAAGTAGATTAACGGCCCTCGCTAAGATAGTATCATCTCCCTAGAAATGAGTAGATGCAGCTTCATATAATTGACAAGTGAAACGGATCGGATAAAAACATATCTGAAGCGCTCGGCTGCAACAAGAAAATGGGATGAAAACTAACAACACAAGGTAGCTTGTAATTTGTGGTCTTATTGTATAAAAAGTGCGAAGTAATGTAAACACATGAGCGAAAATTCAGATGATGGATATGTGTCGAGCACTAAAATGATGAAAAAAAAAAGGGAATTATCCTGCTTGACAGGTTGATCTCGTATTTACTGCGTAACAACAAGGTCAGTAAAAGTGTTGTACTGAATCAGACCTCTGACTCTTACCTAACAGTAAAAGGAAGAAGAGATGGCATCACGGTGTAAACTAGTTGGTTCAACTGCTAAATCATGCGCTGTAATAGAATAAGAAGGGAATGGCAGGTTGGTTGGAGACCAAACCACAACCATGAAATTTTCAAACATCATCAGTAAGCAGAGTGCACATGTTTGAGACGTATTCCTACCTCGATTCAACACACCCGAGAACATCTGAATTTCACAGCAACAACCTCAATAGTAGTCCTACGGCTCACCTCGGTGACGCCGAGCGGGCGGCGCAGCGGCGAGCGGCAGAGGCAGGCGTAGGGGAGGAAGGGGCGAGGCGTGGAGGGGGCCGGGGATGGGGACGAGGAGAGGTGGCGAGAGGAGTGGCCCCGTGAGCGGAGCCAAATTTCTATGGAATATGATTAATTTAGCAGTTTTGATAAAATATGAGATCTAATCCTGGTTAGCCTCACACCGTTACTGAGACGGGAGGTTGTCGTCACCAACGTAAGCTGTTGTTGGCGTAGGGAACGACGCTGATGAGTATGTTCCATTGTACGGACAAGGCGGGTTCTTTTAGCAAATTACTAGTCGCCACTCGCCACCAATGATAGCGTGACGAACTGAAATTCCTATTTGGCGCACACGTGTCAGTACACCATGTCGAGCACACATTTCGGGCCACCAATCCACGTGTCGTGTTACCCTTTTAGCGTGATTCTTGGCCTACCACCAGTCCATGTGTCGTGTTTTCTTTTTTTGCCCACCATGTCCATGGGTTTTCTTTCCATCTTTTCCATTTTCAAACATTTTAATGCTCTGGGTTTTAGAACCTAAACTTTCAACACAAATTTGAAAACTTTTAAATCAAATTTTAATATTTTCAACTTAAATTTAAAAAACTTTTACTCCAATTTCCAAACTTTAACTCAAAATTCAAAACTTTTGAATCAAACTTGAAAACTTTTAACTCAAATTTATAAACTTTTAAATCAAATTTGAAAACTTTCAACTCAAATTTTAAAACTTTAACTCAAACATTTTTAAAAAGTCTACCCAAATTATTAAAAAATTAAACGTAAATTATAAAAGTTTTCACGTCGAATTTGAAATTTTCAATTTAACTTTTGAAACTTTCAATTCAAAATTTGAAATTTTCAACTTAGATTTTAAAACTTTTCAATTCCACTATTTATTTATTAGTATTTGTTTGTAAATCACGGTTAACTAGTCGCGCTTAGGCGCTTAGGCCGGGGGACGCGTTTGCCCATTTTCAGGTTGCGGCCCACCTGATATCCGCGAGAGTTCAAGACGATGGGTAGTTTGGTCCAGATGGAAGCGTGGACCGGCCCACCTGTAATTGTTGGGCCCATTTGCATTTGTTGCAGGGTACGTGAGGCCCACTGTTATTGTTGGGCTCTGATGCTTGTAAAGCAGACACCTGTCTGTTCATCTCGACCGACCAATAGCAAATTAAGGGCCCCTTTGAATCGCAGGATTGAGAAAACGTAGGAATAGGAAAAACGTAGGATTTTGATAGGAATGTAAGTGTAAAACAAAGGATTACAAAACGCAAGAAAAACATAGGAATGGTCGTTTGATTGAACCGCAGGAAACACGCAGGAATTGGATGAGAGAGATAGACTCAAAGGAAAGTTAGCAAGAGGTTGAAGCTCATGCTAAATTTCCTCCAAAATCTCTATAAGGTTGTTCATTCCATAGGAATTTCAAAGGATTAGATATGATTCAATCATTTGTTTCAAAGGGCTTCATAGGAAATTTTCCTATAAGTTTAAAATCCTTCAAAATTCATATGTTTTTCCTCTAAATCAAAGGGCCCTTAAAATACAAAATCAGCTTGATCTGGGATTATCGAGTTTCAGACAAGTATATGCATCACAAGTTCACAATGTGAAGATAGAAATGTTCTTCACGTCCAAAGAAGAAAAGCAACCAAAAAAAAAAGGAACAGAAGAAAAGCGAGCAAAGTTTGCCAACGACATTGATCATCATTTCATTAATCTCTCTTTGTATTTCCTTTGCTTCAGGACGACACAGTCAGGGTGTTACAACAAATGAAATGAAGGTTACATCAGTTGGCACTTCTTCTCAAACAGCTAACCCTTTTGGAAGTCACTGTACAGTGAGTATCTCTTCCAATCCCCAAGTCCATATCTCTCTATACGTTTGAGATGTTATGATGGTGTTTAAAACGGCAAAATTTTGGTTATCTTTGTCATGAAAAACTCTTGCGTATAGTTGTGATGATCTGATTGGGCAGCTCGGTACCCCGCAGGATGAGATACAATACAAAAGAAGCATAAGCAAGTACTGCCACGCAGAGAATTGAGCCAGATAATAGGACCTCTTATTTCTGAAGAGAAGAAATCCAGCAAGAGATAGCCATTGATCGTGATCAATAGTGTCGCCACTGTCCAGGTCACAGCCTGCATAAATTTGACACAACTGAGTGAGAACAGAACATCATCGGCTTTACACCTCAACAATGGCAAATCAAAGCAAGAATGTCGCTAGAGCAGTAATACGCCTTCATTTAACTAGTCAGTCAAATAGTAATTAGTGAGTCAAATAGTTCGTAGGCAATGCCGGTTTGCAGATATAAAATGTTCAATGCGAATCCTAAAAGAACCCAGACAGATACAGGTGGGAATCTGGGATATGTCCTACAGCATTGCTGATTTAGTATCTACTCCGTATTATGTTCAATGCAAATCCTAAGTGCAGGGATGGCTTTTTCTCAAGGCTTTGCAGTGGCAGTGGCATCTTGCAGCAAAGTGTGCAATCATGAACAGACAGAAACAAAAGTAGGATCTATAATTTCCGTAATAGAACACCAAATTAATTAACTACCACAATTATTTATGGCTGGATTATGCTGTCAATGGAAGATATAGCCATCTCATTAAATGAAGGATGCAGAATGCTTGAAGAACAGGACCGGCATTATATCAGAGATCAATGATGACTTACTTGAGTATTTCGACCTATTTTAAATAGCCCCATAACTTTCTCCTTGGAAACCAAAGTTATCAGCGGAATCAGGGCAAAAGGGATCTGAATTGATTGAAGCACATTTAGCCACTCGTTTAGAACATCCAGCGAATCGGATTTATCGAAGAAGAGTGCGACAATTATCGTTGGCACAATCGCGAAGCTTCGGGTGATGAGCGACCTGATCCATTTTTTCAACTTCAAGTTCAAAAATCCACCCATTATAAACTGTCCAGCATATGTTCCCGTTATGGTACTACTCTGCCCCGCAGCTAAAAGTCCAATTCCCCAAATGTAGAGGATAGGGAAAAACCCTCCGCCAAACTTCTCCTGTAGATACTGTCCGGCATTTTCAAGGCCAATATTGCCAGCTTCTTTTGTGCCATAAAATCCTTTTGCAAAAACAGTTGTTACAAAGAGATTTATCATGAAGGAGACAGCCAAGGCGATGGTTGACTCTATTGAATAGTATCTCAACGCTTCACGGACTTGGTGTTCCTTGTTTGGGTCTATTTTTCTCGACTGAACAAGCGCTGAATGGAGAAACACATTGTGTGGCATGATAACACATCCAACAACCCCAACTGCTTGTCTTATTGTCCTGGAGCTCAATTTTGGGACCAAAATACCTGCAGATAAAATTATGTGTAATCAATGAGTCAGAGTGTGGGACAATTTTGCAGTGTCAAAAGCTGCCGATCGGTAGGATCTTTACCTATGAACAGGTCCTTCATGTTTGGCTTGGTATCAGTAAACATCCATGCAAAGGAGACAGCCATAGTCGCAATTAGAATCGCAAATACAGCTTCTAATTTCCTCACCCCGTAATTTTCAAGAGACAGAAAAATGAAACTGAAAAAAAGAAACATCTCGTAAGTGACGGTCCAAACAAAGATAGTTCCACAATTTTCATGACTTTGAATACTAATTTTGAAACAGACCTAACTTAGCACCCTGCAAAGCACAAGGCAGAAATCCTCACAGAAACTAGCAAGTGATTAATATTCTAATCCAATCAGTACGAGTAAGTTTTTAGTGCTAGTGAACATGTGAGCACTTGGACAGACTTCTGTATCATATCATTAATCAAAGCAAGGGTCTAGAACGAGATATAAAATAACTCTTGATGGAGAACAACAGAACATGTCCAACTTTTATCAGAACCAAAAGTCCCGTCAAAGAATTGCATAAGCACAAGCAGCGAGTACGGACTATGCATGTGGACACCAGAGAGCTACTAACGTCCAACTCCAGTGAAATTAAAATACAGTCTATAGCTGTCAGCAGCATCAATCCATCATGAAAAGGTCAGCACTCAGCACAGTAACTTGGTACTTTATATTCCTTCAGGACAAACCCAAAACTATCATAAGCCTCTCCTGACAGTTTTTTTTGGAATCTAACATGGCAAAATTAAGTTAAATTGACCAAAAACATCACATCATTGAGTAAGCAGCAGCTGGGAATTGTGAAAATGAAAAATTCGGAGGTACAGGCTCCGTGATTATCCATATTTGGAGCTGGGCGGCCAAAACAAATCTGAGACTTTGTGTTCATATAAAATGAATTGGGGCGAAAGCTAAAATTCCTCAAGCGTTCAACCATCCTACTTATGTTATAGGGTACCATGAATATGAAGTCTATCAATATACAGTACAGTGATCTCCAACACAGTGATCGTACAACGCCAATTTTAAGAGAAGTGAACAATCCTCGAAATTATGAAATTAATAAAGGAAGTACTGTGGTTTACAACGAAATGAGAAGAACTGAACCAACGCCCAAAAATTCCTGGGATTTCAGACTGGTGTGTGCGAAGCTACAAATTAGACGAAAATAAGAAATCACCAGCCTATAACCCATTCACTAACAGTCACAGCAAAACCTCCCCCAAATCCAGCTCATGATCTAACACCACACTCAAACTCGTTAGTAGCAAGTAGCAACAACCCATTTCTTTTTTTTTCTTTTTTGAAAATACTAAGCATCAAGAACTAGGCTTAAAGCAGCAGCATTTTTTTTTCTTTTGGAAGCATCTCAAGTTGGTGATAGGGAAAAAGAAAAGCAAGCTTCTAATCTTTTGGAACTATGGTGTGTGATCTAGACCTCGTCAATCACAATCAGCAAAGCCACGCGAAAGATCCAAACCAATCAGGAATCGAAACCGACCCAACCAAAAAAAAAAAAGAAAAAAAGAATTCACAAGACTGACCAATCCAAGGCGGTGATGACGACGCCGGCCCAGAGCGGGAGGAAGCCGCGGCTGAGGATCTTGATGGCGATGGCGCTGCCGATCACCTCCTGGATGTCGGCCCCGACCATGGCGACCTCGGCCATGAGCCACAGCGCGCGGCGCGACCAGGCGGGGTACTCGTCGCGGCAGAGCTCGGCGAGGTGCCTCCCCGTGGCGACGCCCACCCTGGCGGCGAGCAGCTGGACGAGGAGGCCCATGGAGGTCGCCCACAGGAGCAGCCACAGCAGCGTGTCCCCGGCCACCGCCCCGGCCTGCAGGTCCCCCTCGAGGTTCCCCGGGTCGAGGAACGCGATGCTCATGAGGAACCCCGGCCCCGTGAACAGCCACAGCTTCCTCCACGAGAAGGGCGGGATCCCCGAGGCGGCGGTGGGGATGGTGGGTACCACCACTCAACCGGAAAAACCTCCTCTCACTTGTACTACTGCCGTACAGAGACGGCAACGGGACCCGATCACTGATTTCCCACGGTGAATTCATATTTAGGGGATGGGATGGTTGATATTTATCATTCATGGGAAATTTAATTATTCAAAACTCATCACCATCGGGACCCATTCCCACCGATCACTGATTTCCCACGGTGAATTCATATTTAGGGGATGGGATGGTTGATATTTATCATTCATGGGAAATTTAATTATTCAAAACTCATCACCATCGGGACCCATTCCCACCGATCACTGATTTCCCACGGTGAATTCATATTTAGGGGATGGGATGGTTGATATTTATCATTCATGGGAAATTTAATTATTCAAAACTCATCACCATCGGGACCCATTCCCACCGATCACTGATTTCCCACGGTGAATTCATATTTAGGGGATGGGATGGTTGATATTTATCATTCATGGGAAATTTAATTATTCAAAACTCATCACCATCGGGACCCATTCCCACCGATCACTGATTTCCCACGGTGAATTCATATTTAGGGGATGGGATGGTTGATATTTATCATTCATGGGAAATTTAATTATTCAAAACTCATCACCATCGGGACCCATTCCCATCTCCCACGGTGACGTGTATTCATTGGAGTTAGGGACCAATTATAAAATTTATCCGTCATTTGGCCTATAGAATTGAAGCCCAATGAACAAGTATATATATCTTCTAACCCTAGTCAACCCTCCCCAAATCCCAATCCCCATCTATTCTCCTTCTGCACGACTCCACTAGGCAACACCGCCTCCACTCCACAGCACCGCACGCTCGCCCGCCTCATCTTCCTGGGTAGGGGTGGGCATTCGGTCTAACCGAAATTTTCGATCTCGATCTTCAGTCTTTAAAAAGTGAAAACCGAATTTCAACGCAAAAATGTTAGGACCGACAAATTCGGTCTTGGTCTCGGTCTGACCGAAATTCAGCAATATTTTCATATGTGCAAAGAAATAATGGAAATTTTCAACACAAAAATCACAAAAAGGAAAATCCGTAAGCAAGTATGAGTAATGACTCTTATTAGGTTGCATGTCTAGAAGAAGTAGGGATGTGAAAGTTATAGTTTAATCCTATTGAACTTAGTGGACTGTAGGTTACATTTAGGCATTTTCTGTTAATTCGGTATATTCGGTTAACCGAAGAGACTTACCGAATTGACCGAACAAAATTCGGTCTTTCACTGCCTAGTACCGAATTGATGACCGAATTTCTCGTCTCGGTCTCAATCTTTTCGGTTCGATCTTTTTCTGTCCACCCGTATTCGTGGGGATAGGCTTTTGTGAGTGTGACGTGCAAACAGTCTCTCGTCTCTTTTATGGCCTTTTATATGGGATGGTGGGTACCACTCAACGTATCTACAGTACACATCAAGCCACTCAAAATAAGAGAAAACTAAGTGCCCGTTTGACACATTTTTAGCTCTTAACTCCAACTTCCCTATAGTTAGAGATGTGTTTCAATTTTTGAGCGGAGGTAGCAGAGTTGCTCCACAAAATCATACTACGGGGGTTGAGCTGGGTTTTTCCCGCTTCACTCCACCCTAAAAGACCTACTATCCTTTATTTTTTTTCATGTGTTTACGCGATATGTCATTGAACTACCCCTTCTCCTCTCGTTCTGTCTCTCTTCCCCACAATTCATCCTCCCTTGACCAGCTAGGGCTAGCGGTTCGGCAGCGACTAGCCTTAGCTGAGCGCCGACAACGTCGGCAAGACCACAGAACACCAACTAGGTGTTTGACGAAATAGCGATACAGGATATGGTGGCGTGGAACTGACCAACCTAGTAAACCACTTTCATACCCACCTTCAGCTCCTATAGGAGCTAGCTCCTATTGGAGTGGACTTTAGAGTTGGGAGTTGAAGTTTGGAGCCCTACCAAACGGGACCCTAAGTTAGGGCATGTTTAGCACAACTCCAACTCTAGTGCTCTACCTCTCGTGGAGCTGAAGCATAGCCAAACAGTTTCAGTTCCACTTAAAATGAGAGCGGAACTGGGTAGAGCACCCTCACAAAATGAACTAGAGAGGTGGAGTTGGGTTTAGACAGCTCCATAACTCCACTCTATACTCAGCTCCTGGAGTTAAATTTAGGAGTTGGAGCTCTACCAAACAGGCCCTTAGAGGAGTTGGTTTCCTATTCGACTCCTTGTCCGTTTCATAGGGGTAGTACTGCTCCGATATTCAGGAAACTTCTAAGAATTCTAGTTTTTTCTAGAATCATAAGCTTCTCTAAATAATCTAGTTTTTTTCTATGTTTTACGTCTTAAGAAAATGTAGCTGTAGAATCTAGAAAATAAACTATAAGATAGAAAACCCAACTTTTATAGATTTTTAGAAGTTGGCTAGCAACCACCTGCTTCTCAAATCAAAAGCTCCCCAAACATACTCCCCAGCTGAAAACCATGGAAAATTGTACCATGCTATAAAACTTTTATACATGCGTTCTTAATATTAAAGCGAATATATAAACAAACTACCATAGGAAAACCTTAAAATCATCTCTAGTAAAATTTAAATTCAGAGTTACGTCTGATAAGTGTTGATGCAAAAAACACACACTGGTCTAGGAGATCTGCTTAGCTCCAATGCAGGTCCAAAGGTTGATGAGATGCGGGCGTGCCAGTCAGTTTGATCATGCAACTGATAAGATAGGTAAACAACAGATAAAACAGCCGATCACCTGACAAGCCGATGAAGTAATTCCAACCGATAGCCGATATTAGCCGATGCCGATTTCAGCCGATGCCGATAGGGTTTTGAGCAATCGGTTATATGTCCAATGTAGATAATGATATAATGACAATCGGCTGATAATAAAATATAACAATAATATAATCCAATAAAAACCAATCGACTAATAATAATAATATGATAGGATAAGTACTGATCCGATGGTTAAAGCAAACATCGGCTAAAAGTTCGATGTCATAAAATACAATCGATTTAGATAAACAGTGAAACCTTGGTTGCAATCGGCTAAATCCAACTTGTTAGTAATCTTTGTAAGCTGATGCAATGTCCAGATAACTTATCGGCTAGCACCCCAATAAAACACTAGCATGAACCTATCAGCTTAGCAAGATTTATATTATCAACAACAATCTAGTATGTCGGACCTAACCGATGCAACACGAGATTATATATGATAATATAGTACTCGATGAGCCGATAGATCTGTCTAATGTGATGGATATAACAAATCTATTTATAACAGAATTGTGATTGTAGAGATATATCGGCTAAGACAGAAGATCAGACTTAACCGAGACAGTCCCAACTAAACCGATGCGTCTCTAAACACAATGCAATTAGAGATAGAATTGAGATATCATGTAGGCAAATATATCAACCAAACCAGAGCGATCTAAGAGATCGAAGCGATGCAGCCTTGAACAACACCAATGTAGCTGATAGATATACCAGGGCCGACGGAACGTAGGACTTACCCCTTCGCCGGAGATCGAACTGAACCGATGCAGCCCCGCGTCAGGTGCCAAATTCCGCCGGTTGATAAGTAAAACATCAAAAAAGAAGGTGGCGATGCGCCGAGAGTAGTATTGATTGAGAGATACTCCCTCCGTCCCTAAAAGTTTGACGCCGTTGACTTTTTTAAATATGTTTGACCGTTCGTCTTATTCAAAAACTTTTGCGAAATATATAAAACTATATATATACATAAAAGTATATTTAACAATGAATCAAATGATAGGAAAAGAATTAATAATTACTTAATTTTTTGAATAAGACGAACGGTCAAACATGTTTAAAAAAGTCAACGGTGCCAAACATTTAGGGACGGAGGGAGTAAATTACAATGACCCCGGGTGTACATATTTATACCCATGGGTAGATACTAGTCCTTGTGGGACAAAAAAAAAACTTTACTAAAGATAACAGGAAAACATAAAGTCCTTATCGGACACTAAATACACTTTCCTAAAGATAAAAGGAAACTAACAAACTATTCCTAACTAATAGATAAACTGCCATGTCGCATCCTCGTTGAACCCGGTCGCTTATGGATAACCTTCCTTTCGTAGATTAATTTCCTTAACCGAATATAGCAGAAATCCGGCTATTGGCGACTTGATAACTCCCATCCGCCGATTCCAGGACTCTGAAGCCGATACTGACTCTAAGTCGATGATTACTCTGGACTTACCAAATTTTATCGTTAACAATAAGCTAACAATAATTAAAAAAACAATGCATATGTAGATTGTTTTCTCGGTCCTTAATTTTCAGCTTTATGACCATGTTCTTTTTAGAATTTTTTCCCTGCATTCTTGCCACTGGTTATTTGCTCCATGCTTCTAAATATATGATTTCTAAAATAACCTTTTTTCTATTGCATTGACTAAACCGCTCATTCCAAGCTATTTGTGAAGATGATTTTTTTAAAATGTTATTTTTATCGTGTTAATCAAATACAATTCACGTTAATGGTCCGGAGAAAATGATAACTCAAACATGGTGGATTTACATGGTTTGATGAATTTTCTTTTTGTTAATTCTGACTTTCTGAGTTATTTTGACGGACAAGTCATCGATTTAAGGCAAAGTTGTACGGAGTGGTAGCGAAATCGATGGCGATAATAATGAAAATGACTACTGATGTACTGCTAAGCAAGAAAATGGGATGTATGGAAAAAAAAATTGTATTGGATGGAGTTGGACTAACATAGAGTTTCACCACTTGTGCTGGAGCTTTTGTGGATGCTTTGTAAAAGAAAAAAGTATGGAATGATATCTATTGCCCTTTTATATTAGTTATCCATCGCTTTTGATAAAACATATGGCAAAAGATCATATTAATTAGATGGGAGAGGGGGAGCTTGGAATAAAGCCACAAAGATTAAGATTCGTGCTAGGATATCTCATGGACATATAAGCATTTACAATTCAATTTGTCGTTACATGATATTTAGTCTTAATTAATGAATATCTAAAATTGCCCCCCTAGCCCCAACATGACAGTCTTACACGGTGGTTTAGGGTCCGTTTGAAAATGTGATGAATGACACATGAAATTAAGGTTAATTATGGAGATTATTCTCTGGAACGAACGGATCGATGGATTAAACATTAGAAATTTTTAAAAAATTATTCATATTTTAAAAGGAATACTGATAAAAAATGGTTCTCAGAGAAATCATATTGTCTAGAAACTTGGAAAGTGTGTGCTGGTGATAATTTTGTGATCATAGCTAGTAACTATAGAAGAACGGGCCATAAGCTAAGCCATATCACTTAAATAAGCTAGTATATATATATCACTTAAATAATAAACTTATATAAGCTACATCACTTATATAAGTTCGGTTCAAGTCTCTTATAAATTTAAGCTAGATCACTTAAATAATAAACTAAAGGGATAACCATACGCGATAAAAACTGACTGGTTGTAGTTTCAAAATTCTAAAAACAAATGTGCCATTTGGTGCGTGTGGTATTTTGTAATCCGTATGACTCCTATTAATTATTGAACGTAAAGTTAAAAATAAGATTCTTAGATCCAAATTAAAAACTCATTAATAAGACCTTTATCTTTGAGGAATAGGTAAAAGATAGTATTAAGCAAATATCTAACCAGATTCGTTATACGGATGTGTCACATCCAACCAAAATCCCTTATATATAAAGACGGAGGGAGTAATTTGTTTATTATTTTAATTTAACATGAAGAACTTGTATAAATAATTCATTGTGGATTTAGTTTAGCTATTTTTACTCAAGCTGAATTGAGTTATGATTTAATTTGTAATGCATATAGCTGTACTTCAATTTAGAAAAAAAGGAGTATTTGTAAAGAGCATCGCACTTTACTTGTAATAGAAATATTTTAGTTTTGTTTCAATCATGGGCTTGATGGCCCATTCGCCAGCCGGTTTTCTAAAGACCAACTACGGACATAACTCTAATCCAAAAAAGTCTCTCATTTTGTTTCGGCCATCAATCGATCAGTCCAGAGAGATCCATCAGCCTTTCTTTCCCTACTCCGTACTTCTCTGGTGGTCTCATCTCTTGATAGTTTTTGTTTTTTCTCTGTGCTTGTGCTTACTCTCAGTCTCTCACTGCTCTTTCCGCAATTTTGCCACGTGTCGTGCAAGTAAAGGAGAGTAGAAGAGTCAATCAGCTGGCTAGAAATCAGCCAGCCTAAGATTGATTGATAAGAACAAGTAAACAACTTACTCCCTCCGTTCCAAAAATAATCTCCTCTTAGAACAATGTATGTGGACACCCTCTATGTCCATATACATCGGTCCCCTTTAGGTTGGTTCTTTTTAAAATAGAGAGAGTATAAACTACCCCTTCCATCTAAAAAAATACCTATCCTAACTATGAATTTAGACGCACATGTGTGTCTAGGCTCATAGATATAAATTAGTTTTTTTTTACAGAGTAGTAAGTATCTGAATAAAGAAAGCATGGTGTATCATGTAAATCCATCGACATCACCACACCATGGACACTGGACAAGGTTTCTTTGTTGGAGATAACCTAATGATTCCCTTGTCCAATGTTTGAACAACCAAGCATCCATCTTAATCCTTGTTCACGTTGATTGTACCTCTGGAATTGGGGATGGACGGTTGAGGTGAACCGGAGGAGCACAGTGAGCATCCTGTGCCTGCCAAAAGGCCAAAAACAATACTGTACAATCAAAATGACCAAAGAGATGATACTTGACGGACACTTGGACGGTGCTCAATTAACAAAAGAAAAACAACAGACACATGCCATTTTAGAATATAATTGAGCTTTGCATGAAAATTATAGATATATGATTTATATATCTATGTCGGTCTTGATTACGTATACTCACGATAAATATTTATAAATATTTTTTACTGTATATAAATATTTTTTTTACTGTATCTCACGATATTCGACCAATCTTAAAGGTTACCACATTTAAAGAAGATACATCAAGAGTGTAAAAACATCCAGCTTTGCAGCAAGAATAAAAATACTCTATCACTACATGATAGGAAAATTACCTATTTATTGTACCGTGCGCCTTTTTATCGGTCACGTAGCAGCAAAAAGGCCGAAGCAAAGCATCACTCGATTCTTAAACTAAGTGCATGGATTGGAAAGTTTGTGTATAATTTTCCTTTAGCAGAGAAAGGATTTATGGACAAAGGTAGCCACTGACCATTCTAACTTAGGCACGACAAACCTTGAAAACCATGTTCTATAATCCATGATTACTCAGCAAAATTGACCAAATTTAACACTGGAAATTCAACTAAAATACCACAAAGCTAAAACGTGCCGAACCGGTACACTAATAAATTAATATATATATTTTCTTTCTTTGGACCAAAACGAGTTTGTGATGATATTTCCTTTTTTTATGGGGAGATCGCAGCCAAGATTACGTGCAGCTGAACAAGTCCAGGTACACTTAAACGCCGCCACCTTCTAGTCGCATTTTTTTTTTCAGAATTCAATTCATGCTTATCAGCTAAAATTTAAATTTTCAATATTAAATTTAGAGTTGATTTTAAAGTTTTTTTTATCGAAGTTTATTTTTCAATCTTTTCTTTTAGATTTCTAAGGATACATATATAAAAATGGTTTTATTCACAAATTATTTTCGTTTGTAAATATGGGTCTGTTTGGGGAGCTTCTAGCTGCTGCAGTTTCTCGCATAATCAGAAGCTCCTCGTACAGTTCAGCTTTTGGTCCAGATTATGAGAAGATGTAGTTATTAGAATCTAGAAAATGAACTAGAAGCCAGAAGCTGATAGACCCAGCTTTTCTAAATTCTCAGAAGCTGGCTTTCAATCGGCAACTTCTCAGAATCTTATGCTCTCCAAACAAATTCAAAGAATAAACGAAACAATATTGCCGTAAAACGAATCCAAACAAATCTTTGCGAAAATATCAACGGGCGGGCGTACGACGTCACATGTGCACCCACGCGCCGTGGGGCCCACATGGAAGTGAGAGAGACAGAGACAGCGTGGGTCCAGCTAAGCGCAGTCACGCGCATCGCCTCCTCACCCCTGCCAGCGAGGCGCCCACCACCACACCACCACCAACCCACACACCCAACCCCCGCGAGGGGGGGAAGGAAGGAGAAGCCGCCCGCCCCTTCGCCGGCGAACGCGACGGCGGCGCGTCCCCACATGCCGATATCCTCCGGCATACTCGCGCCGACGCGGGGGGCGGCGTCGCCTCCTCCCGGGTGGGGAGAAAGCTCCTCCTCCTCGGGGCTCGTCATCCTCCCTCGTCCGTGGCGGTGGCGGGTCGTGGCGTCTGGCGAAGGGGGCTTGCCGGGGTCGGGGTGGCGGCGGCGGCGGCGTCTTCGTCGTCGCCCGACGAGCTTCACGCGCGCGGGAGGCCCCTCCGCGGCGGCGCCTACGAGGAGGTGAGCGAGCGAGCACAGCCGAGGGGGTTAAACTCCATGTTCCTCCTCCATGTTATACGAAACAGAAGAATCGAGGCGAAAGTATGAAACGATAGCTTTCAGCCTTTTGCAAATACTCGATTGAGCAGCAGTAGGTGGTATGTATGATTTGCGTTAGTTGGTGTGGGATTTGGATTGGAGCGAAGTGATGGGGGATTGGAAGGATTTGAACCGTATATAGATCTGTTCATTTAGAGATGTAAATGTTCCTAAAGTCGGCAACACAAAAGTAAACGATACTAGCGTCGATGCGCAAAGCCGCAACTGTATCTTTCTCATTGGATAGTTTGTCATGCTGGGTACTAATCTTGGCACACAGTTTGTCTTAACCCTTGAGCAGTATAAAGCTTCCTAAAAGTGCATCCGAGTGCTAATATGGTTAACTTTTTGAGTATGCATACACATTATTTAGCCTCTCATAGTTGGATGGCAGTGATGGAGAAGTAATTCAGCATGCTTGAGCAACAACAAAAGTTAGAATGTCTCTCCTCACAAGTGTGAGGATGTTATTTAGCTTTCACCAACAAAGAATATATGCTTGTCATCCCCACTACTGTCAAACTTATCTAGATGAGAGCATTAGCATCTTTTGGTCCTATTTGAATTTCTGTATTGTCACTTTTCATTATCGTGATGCTCCTGTGTTTGCTTGTAGAGATCTGCCCTTTGGAACTTGATAAAAGACATAGAACCTTTGGATCTAAGCATAATCCAAAAAGATGTTCCTTCTGAAACTGTGGATGCAATGAAGAGGACTGTTTCAGGCATGTTGGGCCTTCTTCCATCCGATCAGTTCCATGTGGTCATAGAGTCCCTTTGGAATCCTTTCTTCAAGCTGTTGGCATCTTCAATAATGACAGGGTATGCTTTTCTGCCCGAAACTTAGCTTTCATGTTCATCCACTGTATTGATTATTGTTGATTCTAGTTGGTCAAAAGAAGTCAGATTTAAGCATGATCACCTTTTGAAATGTGCACAGGAAAGTAGCAAATGACTTAGCGTGTAGTTTTAGGTCAATGCATTAAGATAAATAATTATGTAGCGTGGCCAGCTGTAGCATAGCTCTAGATATATGCATGAAATACAAATGCTACTTCCCTATGCTGAGTTCGTCAGGACAATCGCAACACTTCGTTCATGTATGTGGTATGTCAAAGCATGTCTTGAGGGTGTGAATTGTGAACTCCAAACCTTTTCCTACAGCTTTTCTGCCGATGAGATTTTAGTGTGCAGTGTCTAGTAGTTTTGGTTTTCCTCGAGCGTATAGTCCAAGTGTACACCCTTGTCTGGTCTACTTGGAAATTGTTACCCATACAATCTACCACTATTGCTTCAGCACTCACATAGTCACATCCCATTTTTCTTTGGAACTAGCTATTCTTCCACCCCTGTTAATTGCTCCTAAAGGGTGCATTCCTTTTCATAATTTCATGAAGGAGATGACGGATATAAGTTGCTTGGTATCAGCTTGGTGTTCATTCAAATTAAACTTGATTCCTCAAAATTTCAGATTGAATTGCTAACCTTCTTCCTCACAAAAAAGTAAGAAGAAATAAATATTAACCTTTTTGATGGCATCAAATTTCTTTTCACCCATAATTGTTGGTATGGTGAAATAGAATGCTTTCACTTAATTTAGAAGAAAGGCCAGACCATTTACATATTATTTTATTTTATTTTTCTCATTGGCATTTAGCATAAACACTTGATGGGGTGATTTGCATGTGCCAGGGAAAATTAGTTTCTAATGTCACTTTGCCTTTATTCCAGGTATACTTTATTCAATGCTCAGTACAGACTCTCTCTTGAAAGAACGCTGGAGTTTTCTGAAGAAGAAACTGAATGCAAGAAAAGAGATAGCAGTGAAGAAATTCACAGTGTTGGAAGGCCTTCTATGTTTCTCAGCTTACCAGAAGATGTAGGCTTGACAATCGAATCAGAAATGGCAGATGAAAAATTATGTGGAAATATGGATGGACTAGGTAGCTTAAGTATTGAAGCAAAAAAACTCATTCTCGGTATGCAATCTCGCTTGGATTCCATGGAAAAGGTAATAACCATCTCTTACAGTCTTACCTGATTGGATGATCATAGATGATTGGTAGTGATGGCCATATGTATATTGACTGCCCTGCATATATCTGCCAATCTTGTCATACCTATTATGCACAGTGAAAATTTCATGGCTCGTTAATTTCACACTTTTTTCTGTATCAAGAATCTCTGCCTAGTGCAAGCTTGACTAATATTAGAGGTCAACTTATTTGACATACCATTGGTATTCTTTAATATCTTTGCAGGTTTAAGCTTTCACTTGAAAACTACCAATTCAGAATTTGATTGTATTCTTATATTATTTTTAACCTTGCAGGAGCTACATGAACTTAAGAAGAAAAATTCTTCCCAACAAATGCAGCAATTTGCTGGAGAAGAGAAAAACGAGCTGCTGTATTACTTGAGATCGCTGTCACCTGAGAAGGTTGTTCTGTTTCTGGCCTTTTGAGTTCCACAACTAATATATTTCCTCTTGTTGGATACCATGTGAACAAAAACAGCAAATAGCAATCAAAGCAAGATGAAGTTTCCCAGTTTCCTGGGGCACCTTTTTGTTTCAATTTGAGCTAATAACCATTTTGAACAGGTTGTTGAACTCTCGGAGTCTTCCTGCCCTGGTGTGGAAGAAGCTGTTTACTCCGTGGTACATGGTCTGCTAGCAACGCTCTCCCCGAAAATGCATACGAATCGCCCACCGACCTCAGAGAACATGGCGGGTGGAGCTGTAAATTTTGGGACGGAGGAGGACGATGAATTCGCTGAGCTCGTGGAGGACGTGTCCCTCCCATTTCAGCCCCTGATATCTATTCCTCGCGACCGTCTTGCCCGTCTATTATTCTGGTAATACTAGCAGTCCCTTCCCTGTGCTGCCTACCGATACTTGACAACGTTCTGACCTTGTGATTTCGCGATGGCTGTTCAGGTGCATGATGCTGGGCCATTACATCCGAGGTCAGGAGTGCCGGCTTGAGCTGATGCATCTCCTGGCAGTCTCCAGTGATGCACATTCATGATCTCCCCTAGTTAGTCTGGTAGCAACAGCAATGCTCTGCAAATTTCTGTCAGCTGAATGAACTACTTCTGCATGACAAAGACGGAAACAGGAAACGCTCAAACATCATGCGAATCGATCCAATTTGGATGCAGCAACATTAGTATGGGGATACATAGGAGAGGGAGAAGAGGAGCAAACCCATGGATGGCCAAGGTCTAGGTCAGGTCATGGTCCCTGCAGCAGCTCGAACCAGGTTGGGTTGGGTTGCTCAGTAGCGTCAGATTTCCATATAGGATTAACCATTTCATCATGGTTAATGTGCTTTTCACCCTCTTGTAGTTTGTGTTGTGCTATGCGTACAAATCCTGGAGTTAGTATACAGTATTTCCTCACCGATGTACTGGTATTTTGGTTGTAGCAACCTTGGTGTTGCATCTATTATACTAGTAGTATGTATAATGTATGTAAAACTCTTATATTTCCTTTGTGTAAAAAGATCTCTTAATTTTGCCATTTTATTTCTTTTTGTAAAAGAATCTCTTATTTTTTTCCTTTGTAAAAGTTGGGCTCGTCTACCTCAGAAAAAAAAAGAGTTGGATTCTTCTAGGCTGCGTGGGCTGGAATTCCCGGAGAATTTAACTATTTATCACTTTTAGGTTTATCACTTATCCAATACTCCTCGTTTGTGCTTATTAATTTGCCACCAAAGAGGCAAAGAGAGATGATTTCTTAACTTTTGTCTACGTGGAAAGCAGCGTGGGCCTCACTTGTTAGCCCCTCCCCTCTCCTTCTCACTTATCCAAATGTATCTATGTCGAAGTCTAAACATACTTATATTTTGAGACGGAGGGAGTAAAAATGATAAATATTTAAGAAATTACCTTTCTCAAGTAGAAAATTATTAAATGTGAACATAAGAGGATCATTTGGATAAGTGATAAACTTATAGTAATTCCCAATAGTTAAATTCCCCGGAATTCCCAATGCCTAATACAGCAGTACAGTAATAACCTGCAAAATCATTTACTACTGGTAGCTCCGTAAAAAAAAGTTTTGGCGCCGAGTCAAGGTAATTTGAGTTTTAAACCCTACCTCATCGAGCCCCAGATCCCGCCCGCGAGCCCCAGATTCCCCCAAAAATCCAAAATCCAAAACCCCAAAAAAAGCGAAACACGATTCCACGAAACCCTCGTCCTCCTCGTGAGATCGGATTCGATTCATCTCGTAGGCGCATCTCCCCTCCTTTCGAATTCTCCATTTCGCGCTCTTCTCCCCCAATCTACTTAACCTCCTCCTCCTCCTCGAGCTCCGAATCCCCAAAACCCTAGCCCCACCCGCCGCCGCACGCCGGAGGAGGAGATGGCTGACAAGGAGAACTCCACCCCGGCCTCCGCGGCGCGGCTCACCCGCTCGTCTGCTGCGGCGGCTGCGGCGCAGGCCAAGCGTTCGGCCGCCGCGGGCGTCGCCGACGGTGGCGCGCCGCCGGCGAAGAGGAAGCGCGTCGCGCTCAGCGACCTCCCGACCCTCTCCAACGCCGTCGTCGTCGCCCACGCCAGCCGCCCCCCGTCGTCGTCAAGCCGTCGTCCAAGCAGCCCGAGCCCGGCGGAGGCGGCGGCGCCCAGCGGCGGCGGCGGATCCCCCGCGTCATCCGCGTCGACGTCGACGGCGTCGCCCTCCTCCGGTGGGGACCCGCAGTACGCCTCCGACATCTACACCTACCTCCGATCCATGGAGGTACGCGCTTCGATCTGCATTCGAATGGATTAGGTTTGGTTTGGTTTGGGATCTGACGACGATGGTGGGTGGGCGCAGGTGGAGGCGCGGAGGCAGTCGGCGGCGGACTACATCGAGGCGGTGCAGGTGGACGTGACGGCGAACATGCGGGCCATCCTCGTGGACTGGCTGGTGGAGGTCGCCGACGAGTACAAGCTCGTCGCCGACACGCTCTACCTCGCCGTCTCCTACCTCGACCGCTACCTCTCCGCCCACCCGCTCAGGCGCAACAGGCTGCAGCTCCTCGGCGTCGCCGCCATGCTCATCGCTGCGTAAGCGCCGCTGCCGCCCACCATTTCTTCCTCTAGTCTCCTCACATTGCATCAGAGATTGGGGGATTGAGTTTGGTTGTTGGATGGTGGTGGTGGTTGCAGGAAGTACGAGGAGATTAGCCCTCCCCATGTGGAGGATTTCTGCTACATCACCGATAATACGTACACTAGGCAGGAGGTTGTCAAGATGGAGAGCGACATACTCAAGCTTCTCGAGTTCGAGATGGGCAATCCTACCATCAAGACATTCCTCAGGTGGGCACACTGACCCCCCAAATGCTCATAATCCTCTGCAAATGCTTGCTCCCAATCTGAATTCGTGGCTAAATGATTCTCTTGTCCATTTCAGGCGGTTCACGAGATCTTGCCAGGAAGACAAAAAGGTAAGCATCAATCCTTGTGATTCATCATATTAGTCATTTAATTCCTGCTCTATTGCTTCTGGGGGTGCATAAATTGGCGTCTCTGACATATTCTTGGATACTCGTTGCAGCGCTCCAGCTTGTTATTGGAGTTCATGGGGAGTTATCTTGCTGAGCTTAGTCTACTTGACTACGGCTGTCTCCGGTTCTTGCCATCGGTGGTTGCTGCCTCAGTGGTGTTTGTTGCTAAACTGAACATTGATCCATACACCAATCCTTGGGTAAGAACTAAAAACTATTCCCCTGTACAAAGTGCTGCTGTGGATCTATACCTGAAGGCTAAAAACTGTACTGCATGTGGTTCTAGAGCAAGAAGATGCAGAAGTTGACAGGATACAAGGTCTCTGAACTGAAGGATTGCATCTTGGCCATTCATGACTTGCAGCTCAGAAAAAAATGTTCATCCTTAACTGCAATTCGTGACAAGTACAAGCAACACAAGGTTTGTGCACGTCCTGCATCATGTAGTCTTAATCAGATTATTGTCATAATTGTAGCGTTGGTCTAATTCTGCAATTATTTGGAACAGTTCAAGTGTGTCTCAACATTGCTTCCCCCTGTTGATATCCCTGCGTCGTACCTCCAAGATTTAACAGAGTAGCTGTTTTTGGTCTGCAACTTTGCGATGTTAACAGTCTGAGCTTGTCTCGAGCTCCCGGAGATAAAGGAAGAATTACAGTTGCAGGGCAGCTTCTCAGCTAAGTTAGAGTGCTCTAAGCATTTAGATGCTGAATGGTTTTAAAGCCTGAGCCTTAGGGGGAGATTTCAGAGTCTATTTAGGAGCCACTGAATCGCTAGCAGGCTAACAGGCATTCTCCTGTTTTTGTAAAATTGTAGTTCTGTATTATAACTTACAACATGGTGTCTTGGTTTGTTGGGAGAAAAACTTGTAATGTTTGATATGCTGGTCCATTCCCTTTGTTAATCTTTTTATGAAATTGTCGGTTACAGTCTCAGTACCTTCTTTTCCCTATTTAAGGGTAGAATCACAAATGGACTTGAATAACACTGGTGACTTGAACAGTTATGCTCGACAAGTTGACACCTCTTGTGCTATTTACCGTGACAATTTTGTATCAACATATTTTGTTCAATCTAACATATAGATGCATGCGCCTTTGCTAATGAATCATCAGAAATATTTGATGTGGTTAGCTTATGAAGACTACTGTGTTGAGGGGCTTGGTGTGGTACTGTGGTGTATTCACAAACTTGATCTTCTTTCAGGGCAACTAATGCAGCAGAAATGACCTCCTACTGTTGTTTCTGTCTTATAAGTGATGCCTACATTTGTGTTACGTGCAATACAGTAGCCTAGAGTAGTTCAGATGCCATTTCTAATTTTCTACTTATAAATATGTGCAACTTGAAACTTGAAAGGTACATAAAGTTTTCTCCTTTCGCCCCACCCTTTCCATCATGAAGTTTTTCTACATAGGCTGCATTACCTTTTCTTTTCCAAAGCTTTTCTTAGCAATGTGTTTCATGAATGAGAATTGATAATCTTCACCTTCACTACCATTTCCATAAAAAAAATGGAGAACTTTACTGTCCTTTCCAACCTTAAATTACCTTCCCCTTAGCTTTTGGTACGTTGGAATTTCATAGGATTTTTATGGGATTTAAAATTAGCCAGTTCATTTCCTGTAGGAATCGGAAAAAATCACCACTGTTCTGAACGTTTTTTTTTTTTCGGAACTTCAGCTACATGTTGGAAAATAAAAATTGAGAACACTTGCAATATAACTGAATTACTGATAAAGACGAGATATATTCTTCGTGTAAGAAGTGCTGCGGAATGCATGTCTTTCTTCACAGTTGAATTAACTATGATCATGCTAATAAGTTTCTAGCTACAAAATTAGTGCAGTAACTTGTCTCTGAAACTTTTTCCAATAATTCTGCCAAGAATTCCAAATGAACAACAATACCTTCGAAGTTCAGTACCACCATATGATTTTCATCTGATGGTGAGCTGAACCTATTGATTACTTGAAACTCATTTATTCAGAAGGACAAGCTTGAGGAGGGACTTATGTACTGGTCAGAGTTGTACATCAACCTATCAAAGCCTGAGATTCAAGTCTATCTTACTCTGTTCTGATGGTTGGTCTGAAGGCTGTGATCTCAATCTGAAGCTCCCTGGCCATGTCGAATTCGGCACCTCCTCATAAGCAATCAGTGGCCAGCTGATGCTGCCTTCATGAAACCTTGGTGCTGTCCTGATCTGTGCTTGCTGGCTTGCCTTCTGAATCACTGAGCTCTGGTTTACTCTCAGGGAGTGCACAAAGGCAGCATGTGCCTCAAGAGGCAGCCCCATCATCATCCTCTGCGCATGGTAGGAGCGTTTTGCGGCGCTCCGCTCTCGCTTGTGAGCGTTCTGATGGCCTCCCAGGGCCTGCGAGCTGAAGAACTTCCTCATGCAGAAGTTACATGAGAACACCTTGTGTGGTGCAGAAGAAGGCTTGGGAGCCTCAGACTCCGAGCAGTTTGCTGCTTCTGCTTCTGCTTCTTCTGCATCAGCTGTTGCTTCCTCTGGTGATCCCTGTGTGGCAAGAGTGAGGCTCAGCCATGTCGCGCCGTCATCGTCTTGCTCGCTGGTAAGCTGCTGCTGCTGCTGCTCCGAGCTCTCCTTGTTCACCGACGACTCGTCTGCCTGCTCCATCTCCTACCATGTAAGTGGTTCAAGCTTTCTGGCTCTAAGGTTTGCAACTCATGTATGGTGCATCTTCTTTCAGTTTTCAGATGGCTTTTATAAAGGATGACGAGGTAGGAGAAGGCAGAGGGGATTTTTTTTTTTCGGGAGGTAATAATTGAGGCTTGTGGAGGGTCTTTGTGAGGAATCAGGAGGTAAAAGAGCTTTGTCTGGAGTTAGTGGATCTATCTTTTAGTTGCTTATCTCTCCTTCCTTTCTTGCCTGGCCCTTGCATACATTGTAGTGGTGCTATGCTATGCTATGCTATGCTACCCTGGTTGTACATATCCCAGGGGCAAGGCACAATGCATATGCTTCTGTCATCTTTTCCTGTACACATCTCACTAGTTGATGTGTGTACTCCTGCTCTTTTTCCTAAAAGAAAACAAGAATCATGATACAAGGCATGAAATTTCCATGACAAGCTTTCTTCCATTGGCTGGTATGCCTCATACAGGCCCCGTTTGACTATTCGTCAGGGGGTTTGATGAAAGCGATTTCCCATTAACAAAGTCATGAATCTTGTTAGGATTTTTGGTCTAGTCTAATCAGGCAAGCCCACAGCTTCTGGCTCTAGAATGATGGTTAGGTTAGGCCATAAGAAGCAATCCTACAATACTTTCTTTGTATGTACTCCTGTTGAACATCCTGGGGATAGATGCTACTGTAACAGTAGCCATATAAAATATTCAGTTTTTTTTTTTTACCATGTACCGTAGACCATAGTTCACCTTTTCTGAAATTAATTAACTTGCACAAAAAGCATGATGGTTAGGTCAGAATTCACAATAAGCAGCACATATAGGCACCAGCAGTAATAGTAATTAGTTAATTACATCACTGTTCTTTTTGGAGTACTATTATTTTCAAAGATAGTGATGGAAAGAAGACATGCATCCTTCTTGTTACTTCTATTGATATTATAACAATCCGATCTGAGAAGTGACAAGTGAGAACTAACAACTAAAGTGGAGTGGTGAGGCGAATAGAATTGTTTTATGCGTCGTGTTATCCTTTCAAGAGCCAATAATGGAGTTATATACTGCAGATATATTGTGGCCATCTGCTGTTAACTTGTTAGGCATCAATTTTTTTTTCTTTTTTGCTTTAGTGGGAGACTGTTGCTGTCATAAGCGTACTGGAGGAGGACCGCCCTGTACTTTTTAGGTAGCCTTTTGCTGGGAGATGGAAGCTGAGTTCTTGCCATCTTAGCTTTCCTTTGTTTTGTGCAAGTGTGATGATGATGATGTTAGCATTGGGGAGGATGGATGCTTTTTATTGGTGATGGATAGAGCTTACATTTGATACTAGTCAACTTGATCAAGATAGAAAAGGAGAGGCACCTAGCTTCCTTCCACATAGTTAACCATATCTGCAGGGGGCAGTACCCAAGATGTGTCGCTTTCATCAAGATATGCAGATCTAGGTGCATTTTTCAAGCACAATTTCTCAGGGACCCATTGGTATCTAGTTCTTTAATTTGTTTTTGTGCAAACCTCTTTCTGTTCATATTTGATCATTACTAGGGGGAGGTCTTTGTCTTTGCTTCTGATCACTTCTTTTCTCTGGCCTAAACAGGAACACATCAATTGTTTGCCCTGTTACAAGTGCTATGCTGATGTCACTTCAGGTACCAACTAGCCCCTCAATAATGTAAATCTTGTTGTAAGATGAGCTCAAATCCAGCTCCTGCATTCATTGGCTCACAGTTGAGAGTTCAGTAATCTGAATGTGAAAGTGGGAAAAATCCTATTTGTTCAGATATACCTTTCTTCAGAGGGAGGGCAACTGCATTAGTTCTCCCAAACTGATTAGACATGTACTGGTATCCATCCCATGTGATAAATGAGCAAACCTTTTTCACAACAGTTAGTAAATGAGGAGGATTAGTCATACATATCCCCTTGTCCAAAAGGTAAATAAAATTTCTTCTCTGGGATTTTTCCCTGTGATAATCACTGTTGTCTGCCATTTCATATTACTGGATTGGTGACTCATCAGACATTGCACTGCACTGATGACAGCTGATTGCAGATAGTCATATAAAAAGGGGCTTGATCTTTGGATCATGTTTGGCCACAATAGCACCTATAGGATCCTAAATGATACTTTCTTTTGTATTGTCTAGAAAGGAGAAAAAGTTTACATCTTTTGGCGACATGCATGCTTAGTGCTGACAAAGTACAGAGAGTGGTTGACAAGAGTGCAATAAAATTTTGGACTCGATCAGGCCTGCCTCCACAATCACCCCTAACTCAATCTTATGTCCATATTAGCCGCCTGCCTTTTCGTGTGACACTGACCTCCTCCTCGAAGGTGCAGTTGTTGGGATTCTCAAGGATCTGAAAAACGTTGGACAGTAATTTTCAGTAGCAGTTACAGGGCTAATTTAGAGGTGTTGTCACCAAACTGGGGAGTTCTCTTGGCCCTTTTCTCATGCAGATGAAAGCAGATTGTGATACCATTTTTCTTGTGCAGATTTCTTGGCTTATCTAAATTCTGGATCTCTGCATGCTGACGAGGTTAGCAAGTTGCTCAAGTAACTGAGCATGGAGATGAAGACCGACAAAGTATGCTTCAGAGAAAAGGTTCTTTGAAAAATCTGTCTTTTTTTTGTATGAGTCTGCACAACTTTCTTTTACTCCCTTTATGTTCTAAAGTTTTTCATAACCACTTTATCGTACATCCCAAGAAAAAATAAACTTACATACTGAATAATATTTACAGGTATATTAGTATGCATTCTAGATTAGTCCTGTTACTAAACATGGCCACTTAAAAACTTTTTTGACAAGAACATGGCAATTAGCAGTTACAAACTTAATGTAAAAGCTTAAGCTTGTTCTCATCTTCTTATTATGGGCACAGTTCGACTCGTAAAATTAATTAAACGAGTTGGTGCCTTCTTAACAAGCCGAGGTCTAGCTAGCTCATGAGCTCTCAGAAGCTCTTTTGGGCTCAAAGCCCATAGCTCTATCTAATACGAAGCTCACAAGGCTCAAAGCTTGTAAATCTATCGAAGATGCAATATTAGGTTTGTTTGCTGGGCACCTGGGCCGTTAGGCAGAACTTTTGCAGCTTCAGAATTTGATGCTAGCATACTTGGAGTTAAATGGCCAGTATATATACCCTACAAATTATGAGATGGATGATTCGAATGAAGTTGGTGGAAGATCCAGTGGCCTATGCTATGAAGTTTGGCACATGTGAGCTAATATATTCATCTCGAATTTTTGATACTTCTTGAACTACCATAGAGAAACAATCTGTCCTCAAGGGTTATGATTGACATAAAGCATCTTTCAACCTAGCAGTATGAACTTGGAGCATGAGTGCCTGTGTTGTACAGAAGTTCATCATTCTTGCAAAAATTTAGTTGCTGATTCCACTGGCCCTTTTTCTGACATTCAGCAAATGGAGTGTTTGATTGACAAGTTGATCACGCTGGATAGGGAAAAAAATTTCAGGGGAGATAAGACAGTTCAGTAAGCAACAAAAACTGTCGGTGTCCTATCAACTGCTATCTTCATCATTGAGATGGATTTTATACAGTACACTATGATCATGCAGTATATCTCTATCGTCATCCAAAAGGTATCTACTCCAAGTGTTCTTCTGAACAATCATTGTGCAACATTGCATTATCACCATGCAAATACAAATTTCAAAAGTTTTGGTTTTGGATTTTCTTCAGAGATTTGCGTCCAAACCATGAGACATTCAGATAGAAGCAGAGACCATACTCCTGACGAACTCCCTTGGCCGTGGGAGGCGGTGGTGTAGCCGCACCCGAGGACGTCCCCGGCGAGCAGCCGGGGGCCTCCCCGCCATCGCGGCGTCGCACGCCGTGAAGCGCTCCCCCGCGCCGCGGCGCGGTCACCGCCATGGCCGCGCTCATGGCAACCTCGAGACTACCAATGCCGACAGCAACAGTTACCGACAGTTATAATTACGAATACAGAAAAAAAAACTACTCCCTCCGTTTCGAAATGTTTGACGCCGTTAATTTTTTAAGCATATGTTTGACCGTTCATCTTATTAAAAAAATTTAAGTAATTATTAATTCTTTTCCTATCATTTGATTCATTGTTAAATATATTTTTATGTAGGCATATAATTTTACATATTTCATAAAATTTTTTGAAAAAGACGAACGTCAAACATGTGCTAAAAAGTCAACGGTGTCAAACATTTCGAAACGAAGGGAGTACTAGCATACGGAATACTGTCCGAGCTACGGGATAAATTAGAGGATAAGGATACCAGTTACTACCTCCGTTCCAAAATAAGTGCAGCCATGAGTTTCCGCGTCCAACTTTGATCGTTCGTTTTATTTGAAATTTTTTTATAATTAGCATTTTTGTTGTTATAAGATGATAAAACATGAATAGTACTTTACTCGTGACTTATGTTTTTAATTTCTTTCAAAAAAATTTCAAATAAGACGAATGGTTAAAGTTGGGCGTTGAAAATCATGGCTGCACTTATTTTAGGACGGGGGTAGTACTCAATTAGTTAATTACGCTTTATCTGATGTTGTTGCTCCTCCCTCAACTACTCGTCTCCATTTTGTTTTTCTTTTTGAGATAATTAAGATCAGACAGTAGTATTTCCCATAATCATTTGTCTCCTGATATCAGGAGACGAGTGATTATGGAAAGTCTAGGTCCCATGGCAGCAGGGGAAACAAAGGAGAAAGAAGGCTATTGGAGAGGACACCTATAAGAGCAGTACAATAGTAGACTATAAACTAGGTATAAACTAGATATAATTGGAGCGAGAAGAGCAGCGGACTACAGATTTATAGCCAGCTGCAGCATGGACTCTAAGATACTTGTGTGTATGACAGCTAGGACCAACTATGAATTGTGTAGTATACATTTATAGGTAACTATTGTATGAATCAGCTATTAAATTGACTATAGATGATATGAAGTCGGTTTGTATCAGCTATGAGCTACAGTACCATGGGTATCAAGTATCACGTCTAATACCATAGATATCAGATTTGGTACCATAAGTAGCAGGTATGATACCTATAGGTATCACGTATGGTACCTACCTAAGTACCAACCGGTACCCATAGGTATCAAGTATCATAGTATCCAAGAGATTAGATCTGGATATCAGGTCTGGTACCCCACGTACGCACGTACCTGGTATCAAGACACTGACAAGGGACATGTGCCACTGCTTTGTCGGCTCGCAAGGGTCTACCGCCAACACCTCTTGCTCTCATATTCCTTTCCCTAGTCTCCTCAACTTCACTGTTCCTTCCTTGCTGTTGTGGGTGTCATCCTGCTGCAGCTGCGTCCCGTGCACTCTCTCTTGGTGTCCAGCCACCGGTGCTAGCGCCGCTACTTCCTGCTAGCATCATCACCATGCGTGCGGGAGGGTGGGTACGTGTCCTCTTGCTTCACTCGTTTTTTCACTCATGGGATTTCTCGTAGGCGGAGAAAATGAAGGGGTAGGTGATTCATTGAAATATCCCATTCCATGGGATCCCGTACTCTAGTCGCTCTCCAATCTTGGTGCGTTCAGCTACATGATGAAAGGAATCAAGCAAGCAATAGTATTTTAAAAAACAAAAGTGCTACAGGATGTTATCCCGTTCGGACGGGATGATACCTCTGAGATATTGACTAATAGTCTGATACCTAGTTCAGACGGGATGATACCTTTGAGGTATTGCTTGATACCGAGTAGGTATCGACTGATATCCAAGTATCATACGATACCTCTAAGGTATCATCCTGTTCGAATGGGATACGTCCTATAGCATTTCCCTAAAAAAAACAAGCATGTGGTCGGCACGTGGCCATGATAGGCACGAGACGTCCATCTTTCATCTAGTAAGTTAGGGCTTGGTTTACATCCATTCTGAACCAAATCATTTAATTGACAGTGCTAAAATTTTGTGGCAGTAGCTAGATAACATTCCACAATTTATTTGTAGTAGTGAGTACTGAGTAGAGCTAGGGTTTCATTGTATTCTTATCTAGGCCACAAGGGTTACCCCAGCTCGTTAAGGCTCGCGAGCTAGCTCGAGCTAGTTAGTTAGCTCTAACGACCTAAAATGCCAGCTCAGCTCGTTAGGAAAATGAGCTGAGCTAAGCGAGCTAACGATCTATGAGTTTTTTTTCCACCCAAAGTACTATGTTTTATGTACACATGTACTTATATATTCTTTTTATAAAGAAAAATAGTAGCATGAAACATAGTCCGGTTATGTTATGGTGCTCCGAGAAGAAAAATATCAGGCATTGCTGCGGCTTACATGTGCAATACAATGACCACTATTTGCACAAATATTTGAAATTTCAAAATTAAATATATAGTTATCAAATTATCATTGTTGATTACTTGCTTGAATATCTTTTATATGATAATCAAGATCTAAATATTAATTGGTTGATTAATTGTCTTATCAACCACTACCATGTTTCATTTATGGAGTGATGTACTTATATCTTCTAAATAGAAACCTAGAACAATCACGGTTGTTATTGTGGTCCGAAGAAAAATATCAGACATTATTGCAGCTTGACATGCGCAATATAGTGACCACTGATTTGTACAAAGGTTTAAAATTTCAAAGTTGAACATGTCATTTTCAAATTTTTAGAGATAATCCCAGAAATGCCATTGACAAGTGTCTAAATCCAAGAAATGCCATCGACAAGTGTGGTTCCAAAAAAATACCATCGTACAAATGATTTTATCCCAAAAATGCCATCGCCGTTAGGGTTCCGTCCATCCCGTGTCGTTAAGTGCTATATGATGAATAGTGTATTTAATGGCGTGGGGTGGACGAAACCCTAACGGCGATGGCATTTTTGGGACAAAATCGTTTGTACGATGGCATTTTTTAGAACTCACGCTTATTGATGACATTTCTTGGATTTAAACGCTTGTCAATGGCATTTCATGGATTACCTCAAATTTTTATTGTTGATCATTTGCTTGAATATCCTTTTATATGATAATCAATATCTAAATATTAATTGTATTTTTCATCCATATCATGTTTAATTCATGGAGTGATGTACTTATATCTTCTAAATAGTAACCTAGAACACACCACACATGTTATTGTGGTCTGAGAAGAAAAACAACAGGCATTATTGCAGCTTGACATGTGCAATATAGTGACCACTAATTTGTACAAAGGTTTGAAATTTCAAAGTTGAACATGTCATTTTCAAATTTTTAGAGATAATCCCAGAAATGCCATTGACAAGTGTCTAAATCCAAGAAATGCCATCGACAAGTGTGGTTCCAAAAAAATACCATCGTACAAATGATTTTATCCCAAAAATGCCATCGCCGTTAGGGTTTCGTCCACCCCACGCCATTAAATACACTATTCATCATATAGCACTTAACGACACGGGATGGACGGAACCCTAACGGCGATGGCATTTTTGGGATAAAATCATTTGTACGATGGTATTTTTTTGGAACCACACTTGTCGATGGCATTTCTTGGATTTAGACACTTGTCAATGGCATTTCTGGGATTATCTCTAAAAATTTGAAAATGACATGTTCAACTTTGAAATTTTCCTGTGCACTCTCTCTTGGTGTCCAGCCACCGGTGCTAGCGCCGCTACTTCCTGCTAGCATCATCACCATGCGTGCGGGAGGGTGGGTACGTGTCCTCTTGCTTCACTCGTTTTTTCACTCATGGGATTTCTCATAGGCGGAGAAAATGAAGGGGTAGGTGATTCATTGAAATATCCCGTTCCACGGGATCCCGTACTCTAGTCGCTCTCCAATCTTGGTGCGTTCAGCTACACGATGAAAGGAATCAAGCAAGCAATAGTATTTTAAAAAACAAAAGTGCTACAGGATGTTATCCCGTCCGGACGGGATGGTACCTCTGAGATATTGACTAATAGTCTGATACCCAGTTCAGACGGGATGATACCTTTGAGGTATTGCTTGATACTGAGTAGGTATCGACTGATATCCAAGTATCATACAATAGCTCTAAGGTATCATCCTGTTCGAATGGGATACGTCCTATAGCATTTCCCCAAAAAAACAAGCATGTGGTCGGCATGTGGGCATGATAGGCACGAGACGTCCATCTATCATCTAGTAAGTTGGGGCTTGGTTTACATCCATTCTGAACCAAATCATTTAATTGACAGTGCTAAAATTTTGTGGCAGTAGCTAGATAACATTCCATAATTTTGTAGTAGTGAGTACTGAGTAGAGCTAGAGTTTCACTGTGTTCTTATCTAGGCCACAAGGGTTACCCCAGCTCGTTAAGGCTCGCGAGCTAGCTCGAGCTAGTTCGTTGGCTCTAACGACCTAAAATGCCAGCTCAGCTCGTTAGGAAAATGAGCTGAGCCAAGCGAGCTAATGATCGATGAGTTTTTTCCACCCCAAGTACTATGATTTATGTACACATGTACTTATATATTCTTTTTTTTAAAAGAAAAATAGTAGCATGAAACATAGTCCGATCATGTTACTGTGCTCCGAGAAGAAAAATATTAGGCATTGCTGCGGCTTACAGAACCCTAACGACGATGGTATTTTTGGGACAAAATTGTTTGTACGATGGCATTTTTTGAAACTCACGCTTATCGATGACATTTCTTGGATTTAAACGCTTGTCAATGGCATTTCTTGGATTACCTCAAATTTTTATTGTTGATCATTTGCTTGAATATCCTTTTATATGATAATCAATATCTAAATATTAATTGTATTTTTCATCCATATCATGTTTAATTCATGGAGTGATGTACTTATATCTTCTAAATAGTAACGTGGAACACACCACACATGTTATTGTGGTCTAAGAAGAAAAACAACAGGCATTATTGCAGCTTGACATGTGCAATATAGTGACCACTAATTTGTACAAAGGTTTGAAATTTCAAAGTTGAACATGTCATTTTCAAATTTTTATTGTTGATCCAATGCTTGAATATCCTTTTATATGATAATCAATATCTGAATATTAATAGTCTTTTCCATCAGTATCATGTTTCATTTATGGAGTGATGTACTTATATCTTCTAAATAGTAACCTAGAACACACCACACATGTTATTGTGGTCTGAGAAGAAAAACAACAGGCATTATTGCAGCTTGACATGTGCAATATAGTGACCACTAATTTGTACAAAGGTTTGAAATTTCAAAGTTGAACATGTCATTTTCAAATTTTTATTGTTGATCCAATGCTTGAATATCCTTTTATATGATAATCAATATCTAAATATTAATAGCCTTTTCCATCAGTATCATGTTTCATTTATGGAGTGATGTACTTATATCTTCTAAATAGTAACCTAGAACACACCACACATGTTATTGTGGTCTGAGAAGAAAAACAACAGGCATTATTGCAGCTTGACATGTGCAATATAGTGACCACTAATTTGTACAAAGGTTTGAAATTTCAAAGTTGAACATGTCATTTTCAAATTTTTATTGTTGATCCAATGCTTGAATATCCTTTTATATGATAATCAATATCTAAATATTAATAGCCTTTTCCATCAGTATCATGTTTCATTTATGGAGTGATGTACTTATATCTTCTAAATAGTAACCTGGAACACACCACACATGTTATTGTGGTCTGAGAAGAAAAACAACAGGCATTATTGCAGCTTGACATGTGCAATATAGTGACCACTAATTTGTACAAAGGTTTGAAATTTCAAAGTTGAACATGTCATTTTCAAATTTTTATTGTTGATCCAATGCTTGAATATCCTTTTATATGATAATCAATATCTAAATATTAATAGCCTTTTCCATCAGTATCATGTTTCATTTATGGAGTGATGTACTTATATCTTCTAAATAGTAACCTGGAACACACCACACATGTTATTGTGGTCTGAGAAGAAAAACAACAGGCATTATTGCAGCTTGACATGTGCAATATAGTGACCACTAATTTGTACAAAGGTTTGAAATTTCAAAGTTGAACATGTCATTTTCAAATTTTTATTGTTGATCCAATGCTTGAATATCCTTTTATATGATAATCAATATCTAAATATTAATAGCCTTTTCCATCAGTATCATGTTTCATTTATGGAGTGATGTACTTATATCTTCTAAATAGTAACCTGGAACACACCACACATGTTATTGTGGTCTGAGAAGAAAAACAACAGGCATTATTGCAGCTTGACATGTGCAATATAGTGACCACTAATTTGTACAAAGGTTTGAAATTTCAAAGTTGAACATGTCATTTTCAAATTTTTATTGTTGATCCAATGCTTGAATATCCTTTTATATGATAATCAATATCTAAATATTAATAGCCTTTTCCATCAGTATCATGTTTCATTTATGGAGTGATGTACTTATATCTTCTAAATAGTAACCTGGAACACACCACACATGTTATTGTGGTCTGAGAAGAAAAACAACAGGCATTATTGCAGCTTGACATGTGCAATATAGTGACCACTAATTTGTACAAAGGTTTGAAATTTCAAAGTTGAACATGTCATTTTCAAATTTTTATTGTTGATCCAATGCTTGAATATCCTTTTATATGATAATCAATATCTAAATATTAATAGCCTTTTCCATCAGTATCATGTTTCATTTATGGAGTGATGTACTTATATCTTCTAAATAGTAACCTGGAACACACCACACATGTTATTGTGGTCTGAGAAGAAAAACAACAGGCATTATTGCAGCTTGACATGTGCAATATAGTGACCACTAATTTGTACAAAGGTTTGAAATTTCAAAGTTGAACATGTCATTTTCAAATTTTTATTGTTGATCCAATGCTTGAATATCCTTTTATATGATAATCAATATCTAAATATTAATAGCCTTTTCCATCAGTATCATGTTTCATTTATGGAGTGATGTACTTATATCTTCTAAATAGTAACCTGGAACACACCACACATGTTATTGTGGTCTGAGAAGAAAAACAACAGGCATTATTGCAGCTTGACATGTGCAATATAGTGACCACTAATTTGTACAAAGGTTTGAAATTTCAAAGTTGAACATGTCATTTTCAAATTTTTATTGTTGATCCAATGCTTGAATATCCTTTTATATGATAATCAATATCTAAATATTAATAGCCTTTTCCATCAGTATCATGTTTCATTTATGGAGTGATGTACTTATATCTTCTAAATAGTAACCTGGAACACACCACACATGTTATTGTGGTCTGAGAAGAAAAACAACAGGCATTATTGCAGCTTGACATGTGCAATATAGTGACCACTAATTTGTACAAAGGTTTGAAATTTCAAAGTTGAACATGTCATTTTCAAATTTTTATTGTTGATCCAATGCTTGAATATCCTTTTATATGATAATCAATATCTAAATATTAATAGCCTTTTCCATCAGTATCATGTTTCATTTATGGAGTGATGTACTTATATCTTCTAAATAGTAACCTGGAACACACCACACATGTTATTGTGGTCTGAGAAGAAAAACAACAGGCATTATTGGCCAGCGAGCGGTGCAGCGGCTTCTTCAGCAGGTGGAGGTGGCCGAGCAGCGGCAGCGCCGGCGGGCTCGGCGCCGCGCCGCCCTCACCACCCGACCACCATCGAACAAGAACGACGACGACGACGACCACCACAAACAGTAGAACGGTGATGCCAACGAGCACGGCGGCGCCGCCATTGCCGCCGCCGGCCACCATGGCTACCTCGAGACCACCAGTCATGCTCGATGCAGGCTAGCTACAATACAACAACAGCTACCCAATGCAAGAAGCGATCGATTCCTTTCCTCGAGGAAGAACAAGCTGGGCTATAAAAGAGCAGGGCCGTGTTTATTTCGTACGCCAAATCTTATTTTTAAGTATACGGACACATATATGAAGTATTAAATGTAGACTAATAACAAAATAAATTACAGATTCTGACTGTAACTGCGAGACGAATTTATTAAGCCTAATTAATCTGTAATTAGCAAATGTTTACTGTAGCATCACATTGTTAAATCATGGCGTAATTAGGCTCAAAAAATTCGTCTCGCAATTTACATGCAAATTATGTTATTGATTTATTTCTTTCGTCCACATTTAATGCTCCATGCATATGTCTATACATTTGATGTGATGGAATTTTTGTAAGTTTGAAGGGAGCTAAACTCTGCCCAGATCTAATAGTACAGCCCACTGCTTCAAAAATTTTCACATTAGCAAAAATCATTGTTTAATCAATGCATTGTTAGTTAAACTATTATTTTCCTTATTGTTCCGTACGCTCTCTGCATGGCAAGGTGTGTTTGGAAGAGAATATTACAATAGCTAATCTTAAGCTTAAAGCGCCATAAGAAATATATAATTACTTTATATCTTTTTAGCATGTATGTTGGTTTGAATCCTTCAAACTAAAAGAATTAATAGGGATTATTTTTTCTAGTTGGTCCCAACTTAATGTCAAGAGAAGATCTTAAACATTTGTAGCATTGGCTATAAGTAAAAAGACATATGTATGTGGGTCCCATCTTATGGTTGTTGTGTGGCTCAACATTGGGATGCACTAATGCTACTGGCTATCGTTTCCATTTTATACTGATCAAATTCTGATGCCGTCTGTGGTGCGTTGATCGATCTTTCTACGATAAGTGATAAGTTTAATTGGAGACGCGACATTGGTGACGACCCAATTTTGCATCAGTTAGAAAATGTTGCGCACTAACGATTGGTACGTCGAATACCACATGGTGATACCTCGCTTTTTGCTACGGAATGAATAGTACTTTATCCGTCCTAAAATATAAGTCAAATTTGAACTGTAGATATGGTTACACTTATTTTGGGACGGAGGAGGTATAGAATTAATGAATATCGAAACATATGTGAGAAAGATTATTTGACATACTTCTATGTTGAGTTCTACAATATTATATTCTAAATGATTAGTCGTGCTTAAATAAGATTTAAGATGCTCTACAATAATAATTGTTAGTGGTGATAATGTGTCTTACTTGTATGTTGAGTTTTAGCTTGTGATATACTACTAAATAAATTTGTTCTTACAAACAATAAAACAGTCTAATAATAAGGGTGACTCTAGTCCACCTAAATTCAATTCTAACTTAACATCAATACTTGTATTTACGGCTTATAAAATCCGTTGCTTTGCACTTTATTATACTGGTCAATATAAAATAATAATAAATAATGGTTTGAAGGATGGATATAGGAGTGGCAGCTAGGGCTAGAGTTCCACTCTTAGGCTGAGATATCAATTGCGATTGCACTTAAAAACTAGCATAAGTAGTCGCCCATTCGAGCTATTTAAACCATCCTCTACATTAAAATTATTTATATGCTATTTATTTAATAATTTATACTATTTATCACTATGCTTTTTCGTGAAGGTAATTTTAATAATTTATTATTATTTTTCCATATTCTCCTGTGCGTACATGTACTTCCCCACCATTATTTGCTGCTGCATCACCTCTTATCTTCCTCGTACTTTTTTTATCTTCCTCATATTTTTCTATAGACATGCACGGTTTATAGCTGCACACGTATATGGTTGTGTTTAGTTCCACGCCAAAATTGAAGTTTGAAGAAATTGAAACGGTGTGATGGAAAAGTTGGAAGTTTATGTGTGTAGGAAAGTTCGATACGACGAAAAAGTTGAAAGTTTGAAGAAAAAAGTTGAAATCTAAACATGGCCTATGTTATATGTTTCTTACAGTGGTGGAGCTAGAACGAAATGGAGGAGGATGCCTCTTGCTTAATTTACTCTACTTTAGATCAAGTTTAAGCTGATACGGGTGTCTAAATTTATATTTAGGGGATGCACACATGGTGAAAATCAGTGAGGTATAGCTAAAAGAATTTCTTGACCGGGTTACTGGGCACCCCCCTCCCATGCTCTCCTCCCATGTTCTTGACCGACTTTCTTAAAGGATTGATGTACTTAGGTTATTAAGTAGTCCATTCACCCGACTGTGACCTAGATTGATTAAGACTAAATATTATCACATTTATAGTAATTAATACTTAAAAAATAATTGGGCTAATAATTTATTTGATCATTTGACTGTTCGTCTTCTCACAATTCCTATTTTGTCGACGCTGTATTTTTTTTTCTTTTTGAATATGTGTATTAGTATGAGGGTAAATATATACCCTACCAAATAAAAGAAACTTTAAACATTTTGTGATTGTAACTTAGGAATATTTTAAATATGTAAATTTAAAACTGGAGCGTAACTGCATAAGGACACTCTTCATTTCAAGTGAGGGTGTGTTTAATTCCACGCCAAATTTGAAAGTTTGAAGAAATTGGAACGATGTGACGGAAAAGTTAGAAATTTGTGTGTAGAAAAGTTCGATGTGATGTTTTTGGGGTTCAAACAACACGGCCTGAGTTTGTGATGATTGGAGATTAATAGACGGGTTCGTGTGGCGTGACACCATGCGGAAGTGTGAACAAACAACAATGATTCTAATTTGGTGTATACTTCACAAAAGCGATTTGTGTATATAGCATTGAATTAAAGTCTGATGATGTTTTTTAGAGTTCTGGTTTGGTCTATAGGAAAAACGTGCCTAGAGGTGCGCGTGTACCATCTTTTGGATGAATTTATACAAAAGAGAAGGCCGGGCCATCTCCAGTGTTAATAGATTTATCAATATCAACACCAAGCGAAGTGAAAGCAAACAACGAATTATTGTGCCATAAGTCTCATAAAATGATTAGAACGGCTAGAACCATCAAAATGCATGGGTTCTCTCAAAGGATGAGGCCATTCCTTGAAATAGGTAGCGAAACACGCCATCGGCGACAACACTTATTGTAAAAAATAGGCTCTCCAGGATGGGGCTTGTTCTGGTGTGTCCTTTCATAGTACCAAAAGACAGCACAACATCTAGGACAACAATAATCAGGACCTCCATAGTAAGAGCGGCCAAAATAAGAAGCTATACACAAGCAAAAGAAAGACCACAATAAGAAAGTGTAAAAAGAATCTAAGTAATAAATAGAAAATCCTAAAAAAAGAGAAAAAGAAGTACCTTTAAGAAAATCAGCATGTTCTTTAGAAAAACAACAGACGAACAAGTAGATATACCTGTAGAGTTAACTGGAAAAATATACCCTAAAAACAAAATAATTATAGTCACATCAATAGTTGAATAAATAACATATGGAAACTTGAAGGAAAATTAAAAGAACATACCTTGCTTACGATGAAGCCGGCGGTTATTAGCCAAACGCCTTTTTAACCGGTTAGAAAATGCCTCCACATGATAAATACGTAGGAAACCGCATTATAAAAAAAGGTAGGTGAACATAGAAAACTATTGAGCAGACAAATAAATTAAGATTAAGGAGGGAAAAACAACTAACCACACGCAAGAGGAGGACGATAACGTATAGATTCATCTTAAAGCTATTGATGAGTAGGAATGGAACTAACGAAACGACAAATGTGACCTAGCAACCGAAGATGAAGAAAAAGAAGTACATAAAAGGCAAAAATAAAAAGTTTTACACGACTGAAAAACATGCAAATTTTAAGAAATTAAAGAAAAAATAAAAGGAATAGGAAACAAACCTAAATTGTGAGCAAGAAAACTGAAACGAGAACGGTGTCTTATTGCCACACGGCGTGACCTAGCAACCGAAGATGAAGACATGACGAAAGTGAACAGAGTAACAACAAGACCGAAGACACAACCACACAAGGAAGCTCAACCTGCAAACAGACACAGTAACCATCAATTTGAGCTATGAAGAATTAGGAGAGAGCAAGCCACAAAGGAAATTTAGAAATAAAATACACCAACCATAGCCGATGGAAGAAAACACAAGCTAGCACATGCGGATGAACTTACAAGGAAAAAAAAATCTGGCTTAGGAGATGTAATTTGCAACTATGAAGAGGCAACGGGAGGATTAAGCTGTCATGCTTAAATTAATATATAGCTGAAAAAATGACAAAACGTGGGAAAAAAGTGAAATGGCTGGCATAAATTAAACGAACCATTGTGAACACTATGGTGCCCTTCCCTCCATATAATAATATGCTATTATATCATGTGTAGTGTCAAATTGGTAATTATCAAGTGCAAACACAGTACAATATATGGATGGATGGCATGGGGGCAGCACGTGCACACCACATGTTGGCACGAGCAAAGCAGTAGTTAGTGCATGGACTACAGATTGTGGCTGCATGCATGGCAGTATGCACAGTACATATGCAAGCACAAAGCGTGCACAAACAGCTAGAAGTCAGGAACTCAGGATATGAACCGGCTAGCAAAATCAAAAGGAAAGTGAAAAAGTACTATGACCGGCACGTACACGTACTAATCCACGCTGAAAACTTGTATACACCGGATACGAAACTTCAGCCGGGAACCAGCCCGGTCACACTAGAAAAAATAAATTACAACAAAAAAAACAAGCCACGCGGCAAACAACGGAAATGCCAGAAAAAAACTCAAAAAACCAGAAAAATCGAAACCTGACGGGTGACTACTAGGTTAGTATACAGTTTGGATTTTTTTTTTATGGCACATCAAATTAATCGCAATTAATCCTCCATTTTGTGTTGATCTAAAGGCTCACTAGCACATCTTCTCAACGATTTTTGCCTGGAGATAAATATGTTGTTCATCTTTTCAGTAGAATTTGATTTGTATACAATTTTTTTGCTTCAGTTTCCAATCAGTGGCGAACGTAGGATTCTGAGTAGGGTTGGTATCAAAGTGAGCTACTCGACTGGTAAAATTCAGGTTTTGACTCGAGCAGTTAATGATCGAGTAGGGTCAATAAGTTCAATCTTTCGATCCTTTGCATAGTAAGCTACCTTGAGCTAATTTGTGAGTTACTCGTCGTGTTTGATGACGTGGCCTATTCTTACGGTATTTTGGATTCACTTTTCACTTGGAAAGATTTGAAGAAAAAAAAAAGATAAAAGACAAACTTTTGTAGATTATAGTAGCCCAGCCCTGCTAAATCTGTCCCCTCCACTGGGTTTGAGCATTTGATTCCATTTCTAATAAAACAAAATATGATAACGTTAATGGTTTGAGCTTTTTTAATTTTCTCCCGATCATTTCATCTGAAGAGACCGTCATCGAATCAGTCAAAGTCCGTTGCCATTGTAATTGCAGTTAATTTGGCGCATTCCATGCATGTGGCCAACCATGCCGGCTGCTATTCACGATTTTTTTTTATTTTGAACCTTTATAGTTTTTAACTTTAAAAAATAAAATCACCCGTAACTTATTTTCAGTCAGACTGACGTGGCGAAACAATGTTAGCTATGTCGGTCTGGCTGACGTGATAGTATTGTTTTGCCACGCCATCCTGGTTAGCGTGGCCAAGCAACATCGTCAGGCCCAACTCTAAGAAATGGGAATGAAATTCATTCATTTTGTATAATTAAGTTTATATGATAGGCTTTTCGACACATCGACACATCCTATGAAAGGCTCTCACCTATCAGACTTTTTGACAACCCATTGCTATTATATTGTACAATGCGAACCATTAATTATCTCTAGTTACGATAGTATTGAGTGCCATAATACGAGTTATTATCATATAATGAAGAGAAAAGCCGATGTGACTGGTTTTGCTTTTAAGAAGAGCTCAGTGTTGACGTAAACCACGAATAAAAGTTTAGGTTAGTCCATTGGTAAAGGTCTTTTCTTGTATGAAAGTTTCCTGAGATATTGACGTGGTACCTTCTAGCCTACACCAATGTCTTACATTTCCTCGTAATAATGACATCGTTGTTGTTTTGGTCGAAGTGGAAACAGTCCGCCTAGCGTGATAACGTTGTTTCGTTGTCACACAATCCTAATTGGCGTGGGCATCAAATTAAAGAATACTGCCACGCCCAATCCTAATGGTGTGATAATGTTGTTTCACCAAGCCAGTATTGTGTGATAACGTTGTTCGGTGCAGCTTACTGCTGCAACAGCTGTAACTAGCTAACTACACCAACAACACCAGTGTGTTGAAATAACGTAGTCGCTGTAGCGGGCTGCAGCTGCGAAAAAATTGCAGCGAACAGACCCTAAGTTGTCGGATGATTTTATTTTTGAAATTTAAAGGTTTAAAATGAAATAAAGTGTCATTGTTCATTCGACCACTCCTATATGGCCCATTCCATTTAGTGATGAAAGCTATGTATAATCAAGCATGAATGCACGAGAGACACAGCACCATTCATGCTTTGATGATGATGTTCATCGATCGAAAAGATGCATGTACTTGATACGGCCACAAGCAAGGGTCGTCTTCGCCGAGCAATCAACCAAGGGGACGCAGCTCCTCTTACAGACTGACACGTTAGAGGGAAGTGCGTTCTTAATTAATAGGTGGGGTCTATTCTTATGGGCCAACATGTAAGTGGCATACTCCCCTCCGTCCAAAAAAAAGACAAATCCTGGGTTTCCGTGTTCAACATTTGACCGTCCATTTTATTTGAAAAAATTATTAAAAAAATTAAAAAGACAAGTCACGTATAAAGTATTAATCATGTTTTATCATCTAACAACAATGAAAATACTAATTATAAAAAAATTTCATATAAGACGGGCAGTCAAACGTTGGACACGGAAATCCAGGGTTTGTCATTTTTTAGTACTCTTTTATCACTACCCATCTTCCTGTAGCGCTCCCCTGCATGCATGATCAGAACAATTTCAGTGCCTGAATGTAACTAGCTGTGTTAATGTGCATTCCTGTTTCATCGTGTTTATATATATCATCTGCTCATCCTGATTTTGGGCTCTGAAATGAAGATCATGTTCATGTTCCCCATGGATTTTCAGCCGTTTTGGCAGCTACAGATATTGTATAGTACAGTCTGTCAGGGTCAGCAGACCTCAATTACCTCCAGCGAAATTCATAGCTAAATAAATACTCGCTCTATTTCTAAATATTCGACGCCGTTGACTTTTTTAAATATGTTTAACCGTTCACCTTATTAAAAAATTTAAGTAATTATTAATTATTTTGGGACTGCTAATGCACGACAGCGTACACCCGCACCCCCTCCCCCTGTACGTCTCTCTTCTCCCCTTCCTCCTTACTCTTCTTCTCTCCCTATTACAGTACACCACAATTTTTTTTTTTAAAAAAAGAGTTAGGAAAATTTATGTAAAGAAATATTATATATAAAAAATTTGAATTCAAAATTGAATTAGATCGGGTATCTAATATTTTGACTTAAACTTCTGGATTTATCAACTTTAGGTATATAACTTAGATGTATCAGA
>CM020189.1:17023979-17068187 GCA_009805545.1 Oryza longistaminata
GCCGCCCGAGCCCGAACGGCAGCATGGGCGCGCGGTCACCGCGCCGGCGCCGGCGCCGTCGTCCATGAACCGCTCCGGCCTGAACTCCTCCGGCGAGCCCAGACATCGCGTCGCGGTGGATCGCCCACGCGTTCACGAGGATCATCGGCCACGCCGGACAGGTAGCCACCCACCTTGAATCCTCCATGGCCTCGTGCGCCGGGATCACCGGGCGACGGGGCGGAGCCGGAGGGTCTCCCTGACGACGCACTGGAGGTAGGGGAGGCTCGCCATGTCGGCCTCCTCCACCAGCCGCGCCGCGCCGACGTTGGCGTCTATCTCGGCCCTGACCTTGTCATCGCCTCCGGGTGCGCCACCAGTCTTTGCGGCCACTCGCGCGCGACTACCTGTGGTAACAGTACGGGTGTCCTGGGTGCTAGGCTGCCGGCGAGCACATGACCGCCGCCCCCACCCGCGCGGCGACCTCCGCCAGCGAGCGGTGCAGCGGCTTCTTGATCAGGTGCAGGTGGCCGAGCACCGGCAACGCCGGCGGGCTCGGCGCCGCACCGCCATCACCCCACCTCGTCATCGCAACAACGGCGACCACCAAGAACAGAACGGCGACGACGACAACCAGGGCAGCGTCGCCGCCGGTCACCGCCGTCGTGGCAACCTCGAGACCAGCCATCATCGTCGACGGATCCGGGAACGGCAAGAACACTCTCAGGAAGCGATTCCTCGAGGAAGAAGAAGACAAGAAGATGAAGAGCCCATCACTCCAATTGATGAATGGCCCATGCCGGCTGCTGGCCGCCATGGCTGAGGTCACTGTCAGCTCAGCTAAGCCTAAGCGTCGCCATCGAAGCTGCCATTCCGTCAATCGAATGGAGGATATTGCCATTTGGCGCGTTCTAGACAACTTCCCTTTTTTAGATAATGGATTTAAATAAAACCTGGCCACTTCTAGACAACTTCTAATTCTTTACCGAAACTGTGGCTGGCATGTCGCTGCTCACTGACATATGGGTCCGAGGGACTGTAGGGTCCACACGTCAGTGAGTAATGCTGCAGATGACCTGCATCCTCGCTATCTATGGTGTCCCATTTTATTCAGCTTAACCGTGTAACTACTTACTAAACAAACATGTTTTTTTCATACTATTTAAACGTGTATTTTTTAAAATATTATATATAAAAATAATACTTAATTAAATCAAATAAGTCAATTTCTTAAAATTATAATGATTAATACTTAATTATATTGTACGCTATTGACACGTCTTGTTTGGCTTGCAATGAAAAAACTCAAGCCAACACCATATTCAAACGCAACATAGAAGACATCCTCAGAACGTAGAGTTGAATGAAATTTGGAAAAATTTCAAGGAAAATGTACTAGTTAGCCAATTATTGTGAAAATTCAATATTTTTTTTCATTCAAAGGACTATTGGTGATATCGTTAATCTCAAAATATATCAGTCCAGTTTTCTGGAGGTGTTTTAGGGATAGTGTGTGCGTGTGTATTCATAGGAGCGAATCCAGCACGTTTGTATTGTGTTTCTAAAAGACTGACAGAACATCCACCTTAAAACGACAGATCATACTAGCTTTAGGCTGGGTTCGGCACTTCATGTTCGTAACTCACCTCTTTCGTTTTCTGCGCGCATATTTTTCAAGCTACTGAACAGTGTGTTTTTTTTAAAAAAAATTCTATACGAAAGTTGCTTTAAAAAGTCATATTATCTCTTTTTTTAAAAAAATAGCTAGTACTTAATTAATCACGTGTTAATAGACCGTTTTGTTTTATGTGCGGGAGGGATTAGTTCCCATCCTGCACTACTGAACACTGCATATAGGGGCTCTTGGTGAGGTTAAATCAAGGGTTAATTAAATCAACGTGTGCGTCAAGGAAAAAAAAACTCAGAATTAGAGCTATGGATGGACATATGATCAAGCTACGGATGAACTCAAACTCAAGTTGAACATTTACAAGGTATATAGATGGACATATGACTAATTATGCCTACTGTAGAATGGGGGACTTTTGGTGGAATTTCCGAGGAGTTGAACTAATTTCGTTTGAAAATGCTGTAAAAGTTCATGTGTTTCAAAGGTGCTTTAAAGACTTATCCGTAGTTCCTAAAAGGTTACGAAATTACACAATTAAGATGCATGTATGACCGGTTTTAATGGCGATAGATAATTTAGGACGGCACTGCAAGCTTATGGATATCTGTTGCTTCAAGCTTTCAACTACTTCCTTCATTTTTTAGCACAATAACAGAATAACTTATTCTAAAATAAAGCTATTTCTCCACCTCCTTCTCTCAACTAATCTCAATCATTCTCTTCACATTTTTTCTCATCTTCACTAATCACAACCTTATGCCAATTATGTCGACATATTTTTTAATACACATGCTTACGTAAAAATGATTATATTCGAAGGAGGAGGTACTTGACATGACACTAGGCCTGAGCAAGTATTTTGGGCCAGATGAGAAAAAAAATGTATTTTGGGCCTAAACAAAAAGTAGAGTAGAGTAGAGAGGCCTGATTGCAGTTTTGGGGCCGAAAGGAGGAAATCTTGACCCAAAATGAACTGAGATCTCAAGTGAGGCTTTGTTTTTCTCCTAGCTAGGTGAACTTTGGCTTTTTACTTAAAGTTTTATTTACAATAAATCGAGCATCAATTTCCCTAAAGTAGTACTACCATAGGTTCATAGGTTTCTGGATTGCTTTGTTTATAATTATCCCAGTGATTTTGAGCTCCTGTCCTTTAATTTGAAGTGCATGTATTGTAATTAAAATGGTATAAATTAACCTATGAACATGAGAGGTAATGACCGACTATTTGGTTAAAATCAATTATGCAAAACAATTATTTGGCGTGACAGATACTATAACTCTTCAAAGAAAAAAAAATTCTAGAGACTTTTGAGCACAGACTCCATCTCCACACGTGGTAGACACATGGCCGTGAGAGGCACAGCCATGGGCATGGTGAGCCCAGAACCTTCACTCATATCAACCTTCTCCTTTCCGACCCGCTCCCACTGAAAGCATTGTATCATAACCCCTAGCGCCATCCCTACTGTCCTGAGGGCAAGCCCTTCGCCGGGGCACTTCCGCCTCCCCATACCGAAGGGCATCATCCAACCACTTCCATCGGCTTTGAAACCCTTGAACCTCTCGGGTATGAACTTGTCCGGGTCCTCCCAAACACGGGGATCCCGCTGCATGGAGTACACGTCGACCAACACCATCGTCCCGCGTGCGATGACGTGTCCAGCGACCATGCAGTCACGTGACGCCTCGTGCGGGACGAGGTGCGGGGCAAGAGGGTACAACCGAAGCGTCTCCGTGATGATGCACCGGAGGTAGGGGAGGTCGGCGAGGTCGGATTCCTGGAGGAGGCGGGACATGCCAACAACAGAGTCAATCTCAGCCGTTGCTTTCTTGAGCACATCTGGATTGTTGAGAAGGAGAGCCATCGCCCACTCGATCGTGCTTGCTGACGTGTCAGTTCCGGCTTGTAGTAAACTCTGTACAGTTACACACATGTTGAAAAAGATTAAATTTGCATATAGAAGCAACAAATTTCAATGGCAACGTGGCTTAAGCCTTTGGTAAAAGTGACATATATGTATGTCAAAGATCATTACCAAAACCATTAACTTAATCAATGCTGAATCATTGTGACTAGTAAATAAACTAAACACTCAGTGTGTACTACACATCAGACTGTTGACATTAACAAAATGGCTAGTGTGATGCATCATCACTGACGACTAATGCCATACATGATAGCTTTCTTTATACTACCTCCGTTTTTTAATAGATGACGCCGTTGACTTTTTCTCACATGTTTGACCATTCGTCTTATTCAAAAAAATTTACGTAATTATAATTTATTTTATCATGAGTTGTTTTATCACTCATAGTATTTTAAGTGTGATTTATATCTTATACATTTGCATAAAATTTTTGAATAAGACGAATGGTCAAACATGTGAGAAAAAGTCAACGGCGTCATATATTAAAAAACGGATGGAGTATTTTTTTCTTGTTAAATTATCATTCATTCAAGTACTATTAACAGTGAAACCAGCTCAATTCATTTTCAAACTTATAAAGACACTACTAGTATCAACCGTACTTAAAAAAAATCACTGAATTATTGCCACAAATTAATTAATTAGCTATAGTTCGCAGTGCAGTACACATCGGCCTCATTTCGCGGTGATGAGATGGACGAATTTTTTGACAGTCCGATTGAAAATCGACGGCTAGGAGTACTCTGCCACGTGGCGCGTGACGTCACTCTGACACGATGCATGCGAGGTGGATTATACTATTGGAGTACGTACCAAGCAGACGGTGCGGATGACCTCGTCGGCGTACGACTCCGGCGAGCTCTCCTGCTGCCGGAGCAGGTCGCCGATGACCGTACGCCGCGGCGGCGAGGAGGAGGAGTCATCGGCGGCGACGGCGAGGCGACGGCGGTGGCGGCGCCTGTACTCGTCGACGATGCGCTGGCCGAAGTCGTGCCGCTCCTTGGCGATGCCGGCGAGCCGCCGGCGGGCTCTCCCGAAGTCGAGCAGCCGGAGGAACGGGAGGAAGTCTTGCCGGTTCGCCGCCCCCGCCGCCGCGCGAGCCCGCTCGGTGCATGGCCTTGAACCGGAAGCACGTCCTCCTCGCATGCGCTCGCCGGCGACCCATGGAACATGAATCACCGCTCCGCACGAACCCGTACGCCGCCGGCTTCACGCCGACGACGACGGCCGAACGCCGCCGACGGACGACGAGGAGGACGAGTAGAGCCTCGCCGCCATTGGCGCGGCCTCGGCCGTCGCGGCGCGGGGATGTGCGCGAGGCGCGGCGCAGAGGCGGGACGGTGGCGAGCGCGGAGGTGGCACCACCGCGCGCCGTGCCCCGCCGTGGCGATGGTGGGCAGCCCGCCGGATGAGGCAGCCGCCGCGACGCGAGCCCCGGGCGTCCGCGAGCGCGGCCGTCGTGCGCCGTGAAGCACTCGTCGGCGGCGGCCTGGGAGAGACGAGCACCACCGGCCTCGCGCGAACCGGAGCAGAGAGAGCCCCGCCGCCGCCGCCCGCCGCCGCCCGTAGCGCGCCGCCAGCGCGCGACGGGAGCCGGTTGCAGCTCTTGAGGAGGTGGAGGTGGCCGACGACGGGGAGGGCCGGCGGGCTCGGGATGCGCCGCCGGCCACCGTCGCCATTGGGTGGTGGAGCTTGGTAGGAGAGGAGATGGAAGAGAAGCCATGTGAGGAGGAGGAGGAGGAGAGAGGCGAAGACGATGAAGGCTTGTGAGATCTCCATGGACAAGGTGAATGAAGCTCTGCATGCCATGGAGCTCACAAATCACAATGGCTCTAGTGTTTATGTAGTACTCCCACCGACCACCGTGTCACTAAGGGACGCTTAAACTTAAAGTTTCTCATATATTATAATGTTTGTAGTAACAAAATTATAATAAGATGAAAGTAAATTTAAATGATAATCCAATGATATTATTTTCATCAAGTAAAATTTAATTTATAATAAGCTATTTATTAGTTAAATATTTAAAGAGTTGAATTTTAAAATACCTGCGTGTCTTAGTGAGTGGAACAGAGTGAGTAGGGACAAGTGGTCTTTAATGTGGTGCCAAGAGTATGTAAAAGGTTGAAACAATTTATGATTTGAGCTATATATTTATTATTTGAGCTTCATGTTAATTTAGAGTGGGTCATCAGGGTTTTTTTATACACCATCCATCGTAAAATATAAATATAAGGCATGTTTTGTTTCGATAGGATAAAACTTCGGCCAACGATTACTCTATTAGGGTATAATTTTTATGACAAAAAAATTAAATTTGTTAGATTTATATCTAAAAAGTCTTATTTATGATTATAGATAACCAGGCCAGAAATACTTCCATTATCTTAAAAAGGCCATGAGGAGCTTAGAACATACAACTCACATGCCTATCCATCCTAAAAGGATAGATTAAAAAAACCCCAAAATTATGCCAATAGTGATACAAATACTTGTATATTACAAATACATACAGCTTTTCGGAACAACAACTTAATTATTCTCCATGAGGTGTTTCTTAACCTGCTGAACTGTGTGTTTAATGAAAAATATTCTATATAGAATTTTCAGTTTATAAAAAACTTTGAAGTTTTTTAAATCAAATAAATCTAATATTTAGTTTGTAATAATAATTAACTTGATTAATCATGCGCTAATGACTTATCTAGCTCGCAATAAAAAAATCTCAGTTTACACGCTGAAACGAGCTCATGCTTAGCTTTAATTTGATAAGGGAATTTTCCTTTAAGAAAATAATCTGACAAAACAAATTATCCTCAGCAAAAAATGGATATATATGATCTCTGCAATATCCAGGAATGTTTCCAATCGTGCACGTGGGAAATGCTGGCACTAGGGTGGCATAAATCACACGTTTTTTCATCAGTGAAAATCACACGTTTTTGGAGAGAGATATCGAGAGGCATGCATATCCATCCATCATGGACCATATATATATGCTTTAGGGTTCAGGGCCCCGTTGTGATGCGTTCTTGTACCAGCTGGGTTTGATTCGGATCTATCTGAATTCTGATGATGATCAGTCGGCGAGATGACGTGTACCTATGCCGAAGTTGAACATTGACATGTACTACTGTTGTTGAGTGCCGACTCCACTTAATTATCACTGCCTTTCACATTATATATTTGGTGTTGGGTGACGCTTGTCTTATTATAGTATTCAGAATATTCCAATATCCTAAAATATAATATAATATAAGTATTTCTAATTATGAATTTAGATAACTGTTCGTTTAAATTCATACTTAAAAAAATTATATTTTAGGACGGATGTAGTACAAAATATGAAAAATAACTATGCATCCTCATTACATTTTACTCCTCAAACTTTGCAAATTGTCTAGGTAGTAAAGTTTTACGTGGTTACTATGTGTAATCACTTTCTACGCCCACATCAACGATTGAGAATAGGTATACTGACAACATATCATATAGAAGCAGGCTCAACTTAGTGATAAGCTCTTGAGATGCGCGCTTATGTGGTTTTATTGTGAGCTTGGTCCATCGTGGTAAAAATTTGTCCAACCCCATGGGCTTTCGATCATAGCCTATGGATTGTAGACATATTGTTGTCCTAGCTGGCAAAACCACTTGTGAAAGCTTTCACATAAGTGACACCACTGGATATAACCACTTTAGCAGTTATATAGACATGATTGCAAAGTTTGATGTAATTATTTTTCATTTCAAATAATATATATTTCATTGATTAGCAACATGGAAAATGAATTATTGTTACGAACAGACCTGCCGAGGGCTAAACGAATACTCCCATATCCACAAATATAAGAGATTTAAGGTTTCATTCCGACTATATTTTGGAGGAAAAAATACACCCCTTAATAAGTAAGGGGTAGTTAGAGAGTGTGAGAGTTGGTGAGAGCAACGCTACGAAAAAAAATTGAGAAAGAGGTGATTGGATTGGTGAGACAAATAGTACTCTTAAAATACTTTTTATTTTTGGACATATGAATAAGAGCAGGTACAATAGCAGACTATTAGCTAGCTACAAACATATTTTAATGAGATAAAAGATGAGAGAGAAGAGCAGCGGACTACAGATCTGTAGCTAGCTGCAGCACGAACTTCAAGACGCAATGTGTGTATGACAGGTGGGACCATATACTAATAGTATAGTAAGCAATTATTGTATAAGTTAGCTATTAAATTGGCTATAGATAAATTGAAGTACTATTAAACTTGCTCTAAAGGGAAAAAAAAAAAAACCCCTGTATATGTAGAGAGGGGAGTGGTAACTATTTTGGCCACTATGACGGGAATCTTGAAACAGCTATACTATGTTGGTACAGTGCCCACTGCCAAGAGGACTTTGGGTCTCAAACTTGACACGATCCGACCGTCCGATGCCTGAAAGCTGGCTGGCACAAACTGTAATCAATCTCTGCTCCTCAAAGATGAACATTGCCCAATTAGAGCAGCAGAACATGCATGTCAGGCTGTCAGCACAATATTGCGTACATACAGTACATCTTAAGTATAGTGTAGTGTTTAGCACAGTGTACATTAATTGCATTTGTTTCATTAATTTTGGCCTTTTCTTGTTTCTCTCTGCTTCTCCTGAAGAGAAAATATATTATTTTTTTTTTGTCTCGATGTTCAATGGAATACTAGAAGATCTCTTGCTATCACTTTCGATAAAAAAAATATTTTCTTTTTATGGAACAACTAGTATTTTTTTTTTAAAAAAACATGTCTATAGGTTTCTTTCTCAATTTTATTTCAAAAGATATATGAGGCATGCAATCAAATTCATAAGTTTCCACTTATTATTGCATCACGGAGCCAAGCTTTGTATAACTATCTATTCTAACATATTTTCAAGTTACTTTTTACTGAGAGGATTTTCAAGTTACTTAAGTACTCCTATGCAAATACAAGGGCTGACCTGGACTAAGTAATCCATGCCAAAAAGGCACGTGGTACATTTTGGTCAAGTTTGGATAATTAGAAATGAATTAATTTCCCAGTAACTTTTTAATCCTAAGTTCCTCACCGCTCATTCTTTTTTTTTTTTGAGAGGAAAAGAACTTTCCATTAACTTAAGGACTCAGCAAAATCGCTGGCCACCAAGTCCTCCATGCCCGGAGGCATCATGTCCCATTGTTCAACAGTATTCCGAGGACATTTACACCCCAAAGCTGCTAAAGCATGCGCTACTCTATTACATTCTCGTGGCGCAAAAACAAAGGAACAAGAAAGGAAACTACTTCCGATCAGCTTCTTCAATTCATAAATCAAGCCACCCGTTGCTGCAAGTCTGTGATCATCGGCATCCATAGCTTGCTTCAGGTTAATGGAATCAGTTTCAAAAACGACATGGCCCATTCCTCACCGCTCATTCTTTCCACCGCATTTCATCCAAACCTTATATTTATTAGTTCCCAAGCACATCCCACGTTTCATATCCCGTTATTTAAATGGGCCCTTTTCAGTTTTCAACATACTAGTGGCCCAACCTACAATAAACATGGCCCATGGACTAGTTTTTGGATCTGCACTGGATGAACAGTAATGTCATTCAGAAAAGTTCACTTTAGATCCCTCACGAGTTTGGGTCCATCCCTTAACTATAAAATCGGGTACAACGCTTCTCTCATTTTTTTCAAAATCAGTGCAAATATAGTCTCAAGGAGGCTTGGCGATTAGCCGGTTTCGGGTGACGTGGCACCTACGTGGTGCGTTGGCTTGGTATTTATCTAACATAACATCTAAAAATAAATAAAACATGGCGGCCATAAAACATAATGCCGCCCATGTGTCAATCACAAGAGAAAAAAAAAAAGAGAAACCATAGACCCACATATCAGTTGGCTTCTTCTAGCCATACTTCAGCTAGTTCCCCAGCCTCGGCTTCTCTTCCTCCTCCTCCGACAAGGCTAGCTAGCTCCAACCTCATCCTCCCCGGACGGCACGCTAGTGGGCTCCTCGACGGCCTTGGTCAGTCAGCCTAGCCTGCGACGGAGAGAAGTAGACAGTATTTAAGGCAACTCCTCGGCCCAGGTTCCCAATCAATTTCAGTTGTACTTGAGGGCACCCGGGATCGCGGAAGACATCGGGCACATGCAGCCATGGCGTGTGGTGATCGAAACCCCCTCTCTTCTTTATTTCACGTTACATTGACATATAATCCCCACTCTGTCACGTAGGACAAAACCACCGTCGAACCCGCTTGAGGACACAAAATGGACCGGTATTGACAATTGAAGGATGTTACATATCCGATTTTACGGTTAAGAGACATATGAATATGAAAATGATCCTCAAATTGAGAGATGCAATATAGAATTTTTCCATATCATTTTGCATTTCCTTGGATCCTGGGTTCTACTTCTACGGGTCAAAAACAATTGTCCTGAAAACGCAGCAAGTTTCTTGTACTCCGTGCAACAAAAAACCACACGCATATGTCTCACGTTGCTGATCCACCTAAAGTCTCTTGCCACTTTTAAACATCACACACTTGGAGTTGAGCAGTTGACTCTCTGACAGGTGCGCCCCCCGACGCAATCAAGTCCAAAAATAATACTACCTCCGTTTTATAATAGATGACACCATTGACTTTTTCTCACATATTTGTCCATTCGTCTTATTAAAAAAAATTACGTAATTATAATTTATTTTGTTATGAGTTGTTTTATTACTCATAGTACTTTAAGTGTGATTTATATCTTATACATTTACATAAATTTTTAATAAGACAAATGGTCAAACATGTGAGAAAAAGTCAACGGCGTCATCTATTAAAAAACAGAGGGAGTACTAACCATAACCTAAGGCAAAATTTGCTACAGGACACTCAAAAAACGTGTAATTAGCCGTGAGACACCGTAAAAACATGAATTGGCTGTAGGACATCGCAAAAGAGTGGTAATTAGCTACTGGACACCGGATACATTATTTTATTATTTCCGGTGAAAACGGAGAGAGAAACAATAAAAAAAGACCAGATTACCCTATGTGGGCCACGGATGTCAGCCTCTCCTCTATTTTCTTGGTCAAAGAGCGACATGGTGAGGGAGCCGCACCCGGAGCCGGACTCGAGCACATGGCACCCGGGGACGAGCTCGAGGTAGGAGACGACGAGGCTGATGTCGGCGAGGTAGAGGATCTGCGTCCGGTGGCTGAGCATGAGCGTCCACAGCTCAGAGGTGGGCGCAAGGAGGTGGATGAACCCGCCCTTCCCCTTGCCTCCGGCGGTGGCGGCGCTGTGGACCTTGCAGCCGAAGGGGCGGCCGATCCAGTCATCATGGCGGAAGACGCCGAAGCGGTTCTGGAGCACGCCCCCAGCGGTGGCTGCCCGCGGCGTGGCGGCGCACCGAGGCCGACGTCCACGCCGCCGCCGGGCTCGACGGCGTCGTCTTCCTCCGCATCTTCGTCTTCAGGTCCCGCTTCCCCGCCGCTCTCCTCTCCTCCAATCTCCGCATACACGCTGCTGCTGCTCGCTTTACTATGGGGGATGGAGATTGACGAGGTCGAGGTGGTGGTGGGGGGTTTGGTTTTGGGTTTTGTGCAGCATCAGGGTGTTCGCGGCGGCGGCGGCGGTGGGGGTGGGAGTGCTGATGCCGGTGAACTTCATGGGGGACCAGCTGCGGCAGATTGACTTCTCCGATCTGCCCAACAAGTCCGTCGATCTCTTCAGCGTCTCCAACGTGCAGGATGGCTCCAACAAGTGAGCGATTTCGAGCTTCCTGATGCCTAATTTTTGTTCGCGGATTTAGGGGGTTTTAGTGGGTTTTGTGTGATTGTTAGTGCTTCAAGGTGGATACAATTGTTTAATAATAACAAATTACCTGCCAGTTATAGATTAAATTCTCGTTTTCGTATTAGGAGGATGAATCTCTTGGATTGTTTTAATGAGGTTGAGTATTTTGTTTATGCTAGTGGCTATTGAGATGTTCAGAGTATGCTTCACTGCACAGTTTTAGCTTAGGATTGCTCAGTTTGGTGAGCACTTTGATGGTTTTCTTTTCCTGGCCACTCGTCTATTTATAAAGCATGATTTGTTTTTCTCATTGGTTCCTTATTTTTCTGAAATTCTAATTTGTATTTTCTTTGTTTCGAAGGGGCAAAGTGCTAACTGCATGAAAAAAAAACACAGAGATTCACTAATTCACCTATTTGATGCTGTCTCGAGAAAATGCGTTGAATCTCTCTCATAAAAGAAAAATATTTCTTTTAGTAGTATTTAGAATTTGATGTCGGTCATTTAAAATCCAACGGTTTCAAACATGGGCCTGCATGCTTAGGCCTTCTCCATGGCTCCAGGCTGATGCGACCATTTTGCTAGAGTGTTAAGTTGATTTCTGTCTGGAATTTATCTTCATTATTGGGCTAGCAATGCATAGCATACTCATTACCGGTGGTAATGTGGTGAACAGATTGTGGCTCCACTTTTCGGCTGTGTACATCATAACTGGAATTACATGCTACCTCCTTTATTATGTAAGTAATTGAGTATTTTTGCTTCTTTTTGGCTACCTACTCACTGTTTTCAAACTAATTCAACATTTTACTTCCCTCTCTTATATTTGTGCTAGACCTAATAATTTGATCTATTTTCTTGATTGGATACTTCTATCAGTTAAACTCATTTGATATTTCAGTTACCATACCATGCATGCTTGTCAGATCTGGCATTCATTTATCAAATTCTTCTCGTTGAAGTTCTGCTTTGCTGCTTTCCTGTTTTCACATCTTTATGTACACAACGGTTTATGTTAGCTCTTTGCAGGAATACAAATATATTTCTGGCAAGAGGCTCGAATATTTTATGACATCAAAACCACTACCTCAGCATTTCACAGTTCTAGTTCGAGCTATACCTGTAACCAATGGTGTGTCTGTGAGTGATGCTGTTGATAAGTTCTTCAAAGAGTACCATTCATCTACCTACTTGTCACACACTGTTGTTCATCAAACTGGCAAACTCCGCCGCCTTCTTGTAAGATTCGATTGTTTTGCTACTTTCTATTGCTTCAGTATGGTTAACATCCTATATTTTATCCATGGTTCCAACAACACTTACTATATGGGGTGTCTATAGATTGACTTATTGCATTGGGTACATGTTGTTGTATTGAAAGTAGATCATAGTGATAGGTTTGCAAGGCTTGCATTTTGTTTCAGTTATAATCAATATGTTTTGACAACTTATTAGTCCTTTACTTAATTTCTTGTAACTAAAGCAACTCACCATACTGGAAGTTGCTATTTTACTTTCAACATGTCACTTCTAACTCTATGTTATTAGTCTGATATATACATCTAGTGATTATGTCGAAAAGTAGATTTTAGATTAAACGTGGAGTCACAGAATTGCTCCTTTCCATTGTTTCATAAATAAAATACAGAAAGTATCTAATATGTTTCTGCCTAGACATGTCAAAAAATTCAAGGGGAGAATATATACATCAGTTGTGATCCTCATTTGAAAGTTGTCCGTATCTTATTTCACCTTTCAACACGCAGATTTATTCCCTTTTTTTTGTCATGCGAACAATTTTGTTTATCCTAAATGTATCTTAAGAAATGGTACACCAGTAGATTTTCTTCATCAGCTGGAAAACTAAACAGTTCCATCTCTACATTTAGATCAACTTTATAATGTCTTTGTTCTATATTGCTTAATGTAATCTCCAGTTCCATTTTGATAGTTGACTCCATCTCTGTCCAGAATGACGCTGAGAATATTTGCACAAAGCTTGCCAACTTGAAGTCTGTACGGCGTACTTCTGGAGATCCTCCAGGAAAATTTCTTGGAATATTTGGCAGAAATGATCTTGTTGGGAAATATCAGAAAAGGCTGGAGGACCTAGAAGAAAATGTTAGAATGGAACAATCAGACACTACTAGGAGCAGACAGGTGCATATTTCTACCAATTTTGGTCTTGCTCAAACCATGATGTTTCAATATCTCCCTATCTGTTTGTTATACTGCATTGGAATTAGTATTTGGCTCTGGTGCTCATCTTTCAGAAAATTTATTTATAAACATTTCAATATTTTGTCATCTGTTCTGATTTTCTTTACATCTCTTTAGGAAGTTCCCGCTGCTTTTGTGTCATTCAGATCTCGATATGGTGCTGCAAATGCTATTTACATAAGACAATCAGACAAGCCTACTGAGTGGCAGACTGAGCATGCTCCTGATCCCCATGACGTTTATTGGCCTTTCTTTTCAACATCATTCATGGACAGATGGATATCCAAGTTTGTAGTCTCTGTAGCTTCTATTCTCCTGATACTCGTCTTTCTCCTAGTTTCGGCATTTGTTCAAGGACTCACCTATATGGAACAGCTAGAGACGTGGTTGCCTTTCCTGAAGAATATACTGGAAATGTTAGTGTTTATCCATCTATTTATTTTTCACTACTTTCTGTATTTTGTTATTTCAGAAAGGAATCACCATTTCTTATAAAGTTCCAGTTTGCAGCAGTCATGCATTTTTTTGGATGCTTAATTTGGGATACTAATATTTACAAATTTTACCATGTTGGTTTTAATTTTTCTAATGCATTGCACAATATGATGGGATTCACTAACCAAGCTAAAATTTATTTGATTGTTGCAGAGCTGTTGTCAGTCAGTTGGTTACAGGATATCTTCCCAGTGTCATTCTTCACTTTCTTTCCTCTTATGTGCCCTCTATAATGAAGCTGTTTTCAACGATGCAAGGATTCATCTCTGTTAGTGGGATTGAGAGAAGTGCTTGCAACAAAATGCTTCGGTTTACAATATGGAGTGTGTTCTTTGCAAATGTTCTTACTGGCTCAGTACTTGGTCAACTCGAGATATTCCTTGATCCGAAGGAAATCCCTAAAAGGCTTGCAGTTGTTGTACCAGCGCAGGTACAGCTTGCATTTATTGTTGCCCTTAAAAACTGCTTAGTGAGTGAAAAAGCTCTTTGTTTTGTAGATATTACTGTGGGCATTTCAATGTAAAATCTGCTTTCTTAAACAACTGTCTCTTGTGTAGTATTGTATTGATCTCTTCCTCAACCGTGCATTGCTAAACTGTCCTTTGTTTATGCTTTGCTCTACAGGCCTCTTTCTTTATTACATATGTTGTGACATCTTGGACAAGTATAGCATCAGAACTTACTCAAACTGCTGCCCTTTTATTCCATTTGTGGGGTAGCTGTGCAAAATGCTGCAAGAGGGATGAGTCCAAACCTCCATCAATGCATTACCATAGTGAAATTCCTCGGGTTCTCCTGTTTGGACTTCTTGGGCTCACATACTTCATTGTATCCCCACTTATCCTCCCATTTGTACTGGTTTACTTCTGCCTTGGCTACTTCATATATCGTAATCAGGTGAGAGTGTTGCAGTTCATTTATCAGTACTTTATAATTTTCTGTTCTTCTACTCATGGCGTCTTTATGCTGTAATATACCTGGTTGGAATTTGGAAGGGCATATTAGTACCTAACCTGTTCGAAATTTGGATAGCGGCTGACCAATTTGTTTTGACACTTGCATAGTAATTTACTGAACTTGGTTTTGCAGACTGCCAGACTTAGTACTTAAAATTCACTTACACCACAAGGTGTACATGGAATCAGGATAACGTGGGTCCAACTATAAATAACTTTTTCTTAGAATGTTTAGCACATAATCGTAGTGTTGTTTCCTGAAAGATGATCTAGATAATCTAGTGATGTAATTTGTAACACTCAGTCTGAAAGGAATCCAACAGTTCAAGTGTTATAATGAGGACTTCTTGTGTGCAATGATTGCCTGGTAGAACAGTAAAAATTGCTTTCCCGCAAGTATTAGTCTTCTTTCACATCTTGCAAATAAGATTAAGTTTGGTTTTTTAATCTCGTGAGATATAAGAGAACAAAGAACGCCCTTTATATGTTCTTAAGAATTTCGAGAACTTCCACAGTTGATTTCATGCGTTTGCAACGGTCACATCATCTATAATAGGTGTTGTAAATACTTCAGGCGTCCTATTTATCCATGCGTTTGGAAGCTGGTATCAGTATATCATGTATTCTGGTTACACTGGTCCTGCAAAGATTAAACGATGTATTATTTGTTATATGAAAAATTGCCAAATCAACACCATGCATTCTAAAAGTGGATTGTTTTGCTGGATTTGTGCCATACCAGAGAACCATGACACAGTTAAAGTGATATTTTTCCATCCATATAGTAGTTAATAAGGCACCAATAATTCTACATTGCATCATAGTAATACTTTAGGCCCCTTTAGTCCGACCAATCTGGAATTTGCACGTGTTTAACTCTGTAAAGCATTAGTTTATCCGTGTACACTTCTTAACTTTGCATGGTACAAATGCAGCTTTTTAATGTATATTCACCCAAGTATGACACTGGTGGAAGATTCTGGCCTATTGTGCACGGGGGAACAATATTTTCTCTGGTGCTGATGCATGTCATTGCAATTGGAGTATTTGGATTGAAGAAACTTCCCCTTGCATCAAGTTTGCTGGTACCTCTTCCAGTGCTTACCCTTCTGTTCAATGAATACTGCCGGAACAGATTTTTACCGATCTTCGAAGCATATTCTACTGAGGTAATGTGTTTTTCATTTTGTCCAAGGGTGCAATGTAATTCTCTTTGCGCAACTATTTATCAAAACGAATGATGCGTCATTCTGGTCCTTTTAGCTTATCGCTTCGATAGTTCGATTACATATAATGTGTATTCACGTTCTACCTTTCGTGCTGCAGTCATTGATAAAGAAAGACAGAGAAGAAGAGAGCAAACCAGAAATGTCCGAATTCTTCAGCAATCTTGTAAATGCGTACTGTGACCCGGCGATGAAACCTATCCAACACTCCTCGAATTCAGATGATCGCACTACACCTCTATTGTCTTAGATCCAGATAAGTAATAGCTTGCAGCCTGACTGTCATGGCGTGAATTTTGGTTTGACACCGATAATCAGGCATACAAAAATACACCTGTGCTTCTTGTGATGTTACTGTTGTAAAGCATTACTACAGACTTGACTGTGTAGTAGCTGTGCATATTTGATTTGTACATCTTAATTTGTGCTTACTGCGTAGAGATGAATAATGCATTGCTCCTTGGCGAAGTGCTGTCCATGCAAACTTGTGTGGGTTGTAATTCTAGAGATGTCAATCACCTGTATTTGCTCCCTTCAAATTTTGTGTATATGGATGTTCTTTTGCTTCAACCTATTCAGTAATGAGATTATTTGGCAGTTGGAATGATGTGATATTAGTACTGATACATTATTATCATTTTATTTGAGTTATATTTGTCCCCTTTTTTGTGCCCCTCTTGAGACTATTATCATATAAATTTGATGCCAAAATTCAGTTTTCTAAATACAAAAGGTTTCAAACCGTGTTGAACAGAACATGATTTGTTAGCCTTCCTATAGTTTGCTATCACCCAATTAATTATATGCTGAGATCATTTGACAAGTTCATACTCTACAGTCACTCTGGCTTTGAAAATGTCATGCTATCCATGGATTTGGAGCAAGGAGCATAATGTTCTAATATATAAATAGGCATCCATTTTCTTTTGTCCCTTTTTGTGTATGATTCTCAAAATGCTACTCCAACAAAGATTTGCTTGCATCAGATTGAGCATGTATATACATAATCACAAACAATGTGAATATGGGCCCCAAAAAGAAAATCAGTCAATCAAAGATCAGCAATATTGACGTATTCCTAATCGATTGTTCTACTATTTGGCTTCCATGGAAAGGAAATGTTCATGTGATTGCCTGCCACTTGGAGAGAGAACAGAGGTGTAGTGTTGTGGTAATCTATCTTAAGCAAAGCCTGTAATTAGACTCGTTGTACTGAGGCTTAAGTCACTATTAACAAAGATTATGTGATTAATGTTCCATTTGGCTCCCATGTTGTCTGTTGTAGTAGATTGTTGAATGCTGATGAATCCTAATGTGGCAAGTAGAAGGCCATGTCAATGTAAGCCATAGGCCTTAAAAAAAGGGTAGGAGTAAAAGCCATAGCATTTGTTGTGCCATTTGTCTTGATTGTTCAAAGGAAATCTTATGTAGAAACATGCTATGATGCTGATAATATTTTCCTATTGGCAAGTTGCATGGACAAAATGATATCACATTCATACCAAGTTGGTATCCCTGTTAGTAGTTTAATCCTTTTTCTTTGTCCTAAAGTCTCTGTCATTTGTGCCTCACAATTTGTAGACATCTGCTGGATTCTTGGTCACAAAGCATGAAAAGGTATTGTGATGTGAACATGATGACATATCTAATTGGAATGTAGGGTATATTGTTAGAGGTCCTTTTTCTAATTTGTATATTCTCAGCCAAGACCCATGGAACTCTAATTTGCAACTGATTGCAGCCTTGACCTTTTCATACACCCTATGTAAGACCATTAGCTAGACTTGACCAAGAGACTGAAGGAGATGATGATGAGAGGCTAGGTCAAGTGGTCAATAACAGCAACTTAAGCACATCATGTTTGATCTCACAATCATGAAAAGGAAGAGTTAGTGACTAAATCATGTACATATACAAAACCGATTACATGTTTGATAAAAAAAAATCATGCCAAAATAAAAAATAAAAATATGTTGTTATAGTAGAACTCGAACCATGCATGCTACTCAACTCTCATCAAGGTTTTACCAAAATGAAAATTACAAACTAAAATTTACCAAATAACCTCTACTATGAAACACGTTTTGCAGATGGCCAAAACACGTTTTTACATGTGGCCGGGCCTACGACCATAGGCAAGTGAAATATCGCATAGGATTCTGTGGGGGGAAATAGTTGTTTTGAGAGCAATATTTTTTCATAATAAGAACATTATATGTGTTCCATACTTGTAGCATTTCTGATCATTTTTATATGCCGATAATTTTTGTTTGGAATTCACCAATGGGAATGAACTATCCTTTAAAAGCTGGCAGCAGATGTATACATGACATATATGAAAAGAATATGAATGGTATATTCTATACCACGAACTACTTTAGTTTGTAAGATTTTTTTACCCATTAGAAACCAGTGATAGAGTTACAATCATTGGTTGAAGAAAGGGCGTGTAAAGGGACATTGGATAGACCGTCATCGTCATCCATGACAAACGCAAAGAGATAACAAGAAAACAATTAATATCGAAGCCGTTTTGATTACTCAGTTCAATAGGGGATGAAGTAAGAAAGCATAGAATTAACCACACTCGTTGCAGTTACTTCCAACAAGCAAATATCATACACAATTTACTGTACACCTTTGCCTTGAGAATCGTGATATATAATTTGGCAATATGTGCGTATTTTCTAGTACTCCCTCTGTCCCATAATATAAGGTGTGGTTAAAGTTGGCAAGGTCTCTAAAACTAATCTTTTACTTATAGTTTCTCATATAGTATAAGATTTGTAGCAACAAAATTATAACCATATGAAAGTAAATTTAAATGTCAATCTAATGATATAATTTTTAGTAAATAAAATTTATTTCATATTATACTAAGTATTGGTCAAATGTTTTAAATCTTGAAATGTTTGCACGTCTTATATTATGGGATGGAGGGAGTATATGAGTATTTCATATATGACTTTGTCGTGTATACTGTACAGCTTACAGGACAAACTAACATTTACAAAATATAAAGTATGAATCTGATGAATTGTTTCATGTTTTTTAGTGAGTGCAGGGACATAGTTATTGTGGTGTATTTGGTGAAACACTGAACCCTTAGCTTGGCAAAAAAAAATGGACCAATTAACCACAGTTAATCTCGATTTACTATGTTGATCAAATGCTTTATCCTCATTAAATTTTATTCATATATAATTATAATCTCACCTGCTAATTAGATCTTTGATACTTAATTGCTCTCTCATGCTATGCTAGTGTTAGACCTTAATTTCAATGAACTTTGTGTTAACAAAACTAAGCTGGATCACTAATTAACTTCCCTAGCTTTTTGGTTGTCCTTGGACGTTATAATCCAAGTTGTGTGCATTGCCAGTAATAAAATTAATGGTGCAAGTTGCATAGAATGTACAATGACAACATACTACTAGCTATGTAGCTATAGTTGATCAATTCAAGCCCATAATTCACCAAATATAATATAAGCCAAGCTTGCATCACTCTAAAAAGGCTCTTGATTTAGCACGCAAGACATGGGCTAATCGCCAAAAGGTGATATCTGGATGTCCCAGACCTAGTCAACAAGGCAATGTAAGTATGAACTGGGCAAGGTCCTTTTCATGCCTTTTTTTTTACCCTTTGTTCATTGTCTTACTTCTATGAGAATGACAACTACCAAATTAATGTGAGAAAATGATTTACATCATAGACAGTACATAATTTGTTTGATGTGTGACTTGGACTATATATTTATAATTTGTTGTAGTTTATGTGGGTCCATGTGTCGAGTATGTGCATACCTTTGTGAGAAACCAATAGCTTAAATGTACATGCGATTGTAAAAATCACTTACCATGTTGCATATATTAATTTCTTGATCTTTAGGATCACATGTAATTTGGTGTGGTGGTTCCAATTTGCATGTTAGAAATTTGATATGCGGATGATCAAAAGCCCTTGCAAGAAAAAACCGCAAACATTAACCAATCATTATATGTGGAGTGTCTACAAAAGCATGGGAACTAGTATGTTATAACAAGACAACAACTCTTCAGTGTGGTTTACAAAATGGCAAAGAGGTTGAATGACTTAGAGTTGTAATAGAAAAGTATTAAAAAATATGGCACAATCCATCTCTATGGGCATTCCACTCCACTCATACCGTCATAAACCAACATATATTGATATAAATTAAAAATCATGTCTTAATTACCAACAATTTTCTTAAGAAAAAAACAAAGCACAAAAAAGCTAATAATAACAACAATAATATGAAATACGGAATGCAGTCATATTTGGATTTATTCAAACCATTGTTATGTGCGTACCGGACGAACTAGAGGCACTTATCCTGTATACCATTAGCAGTCATGGAAAATGGTATTAATCCAAATTTTACCAAGTCAATAGGCCCAGATAGGCCATTGTTGACGAAAATAAAGTGCTATGAACTGAAAAGATGGATAGGGCAATCTGGAAGTTACTTACCAATTGGAATAGCACCAGCAGCCATGTATTCAACAACACTTATCCCAAAATGCTCATCTGTCATTGAATGGAGCCCAGCAACAGCACCACCTAGAAGCTGTACCAAGTCCCTGATATATCCATATGAATATCCTGTAAGTTTACTGAAAGAACCTGCATGGTGAGAATTTCTTAGTGCTAGGTTGACCACACTACCTGTAAGAGATATCCTTGTGGAACTCCACAAGCTCATCTATGTGTAGTTCAGTGGATCTGTCTTTAAGCTTTTGCAATCTTTCCAGATCCTCTTTATTCCGACAGCTTCCAACAAATTGAAGCTTCGGCTTAGGAAATTCTGGACTTAGCTTTTTAAGAGCAATTGCAAATGCCTCAAGCTGAAGTCCATGGGCCTGGGAGAAATAAATGGGTACACATAATTATTCTGGAATGAGTGAACAGTAAGCTCTTGCGCTAAGAATTTGATCCAGTTATAGTAAGTTGGCATACCTTTTCTGGCCGAAACTGTGCAACTGATATAAGAATAGGAGGTGTAGTTGATCTTTCCAGTGGAAGCATCTGTTTTATGCAACAAGTGTTTCTGATGAGTACCAATTTAATCATCTTCATTTGATTAAAAAAATAATGCAGTAGTAATTTATATCAATGCCTTGCTTGGTTAGTGTGTCCACATGGCTATGAGATAGAGCTAATTAGGATTGACAACCAACAGTTTAGAAATATAGATGTCTAGAATTTGGATATACCTGCAGGGCAGAAGTATCACATGGAGGGTATACCCTCCTAGTACGCTCTGGTATCCTCCAAATATTTTCAATATGGGATCTTGTCCACGATGAATTTACCATCACAAGATGTGCGCATGAACCGACCAGACCATATAACCAACTGAATATGCTATAGTAGAGGATTTTGCATCGGGACAACCATATGCTGCATCCAAAAGAATACTCTGTTATTCTTTGCAGCTGAGACCATTGTATACAATATTAATAGATCATATGTAAGGCACAGAGAAAAGAGAACATATGGCATATGAAAAGCACTTTTAGGTTGCCATGATCAAGTTGGGTTGACCAATGATTAGGTACAAAGAAAGAAGTTTACATAAATATATAATCTGTTAATGCATGATCATGTTCATCTTGATATATCTAATAAGAGAGGACTGAACAAGTCATATGTTAAAAACATAAATGATAGATGAAGAATGAGAAAAAGGGATGACTATGACCTATATGATTCTGATCCCTAAGAAACAAGAATGCACCCATGAATTAAACATATCGATTCCCCAATAAGAAGAATTAGAGTTACTCTGTGAAGTGCCCACCTTCCAGCAATACGAGAGTCGTTATTGTACATAGAACTGCGTTGCTTAACACGTTCAACCATGTCAGAACTGATTGTCGGATAATGAGTGTAGCAGATGACCTTACAGCCAAATAGCCGAGCCAGTGGATATGTAAAAGCATAGCCGCTCGTATCAAAATAGAACTGCGGGGTGAATTTGTTAAGAGCTTCCCATGCAAGATAAACTGAGCCAAGACTTTGCCCAATCATCGTGAAGTGGGGATACGTGCTTGCTTCAATCCACTTTCTCCTATTCAAGTGAACAACCTGAAAATGAAGCCCAGACATTTTTTATGCTAGTGCGCCATAATGTATCTGATTATGCTAAGAGAAAACACCAGATAATGCTTTATTTTATCTATAAAAGATAGTACTCAACTTTGATCTCCAAATATAGATCAGACAACTCCTTTAAAATTAAAATTCGTCATCATTTTTGCTCCCTTTTACTGTGTTTTTAGCCTATAAACCACCAAGGATTCTGACTAGGAAGACAATCGTATTCTCCTATTACCAGTGTTAGCCTTCAGCTACCCGTCCGAATTGTATAAAATCAACGAAATCTTGTAATAATGGCATTATTTCTTTCATATATGGGAACAGAGCATCTCTGAGACTACGTTTCTGAGATCATCAAGCAATTCCACCAACCAGTGACTAGTGAGATCCCACCGAATTTCACCCTAACTTAAATGAACTAGATCAGACCAAATATTTACAAGAAACAACTTAATAAACTTCTCAGAATATCCATCATTTGAGTTAAAAAAAAAACTAATTTGCAGCAAGACGAGCAAGCTAGGACTGAGATCCAGTTTTCACAAGGGGCACATCTTTCTGAAGGCCCGATCGATCGGGGGACACAGGAAGGAAGGAATTGAAACCGAACCTGCGGCGGGCGGAGGAGGCGGACCCCGAAGCGGTCGAGCGCGCGGGCGGCGAGGCCGTCGGGGGAGGCGTCGGCGTCGCCGGTGAAGACGGTGCGGGGGGCCGGGCGGAGCTCCTGCGCGGCGCGCACCGCGCACCAGAGCACCCGCTCCCGCCGCCGCCGTCGTTGGTGTACGGGTGGAAGAACCCCGCGGGGGCGCGGGGTGGCGGGGGCGGCGGATGCGGCGGAAGGCGGCGGCGAGGAGCGCGGCGAGGAGGGCGGCGAGGCCGGCGAGGAAAGCCATGGATGGATTGCGACGCAGGTGGGGTTGGGTTTTTTGGGTTTTTGGGTAAGTGGGTTGATGGGTTCGGCCCATTGGGCCGAGTTATGGGCCTAGGCGACTGTAGCATGGGGTGCCTTCTGTTGGGAAAAAGTACACAAATGTCCCTCAACTTGTTATCGGATACGAAAACGTCCTCGAACCACAAAACTAGAATCCACACGGGTCCCTTAAACTATACAAACCGGTCAACAATAGGTCCTCGGCGGTTTTGATCCCGGTTTTGTCTCACGTGGCTGCTGAGTCAGCGTGGATCCACGTGTGCCCTACATGTCATGGTGCATGTCAGCCTAACCCTCTTTTTTCCCCTCTTCTCATCTCTCTCACTCTCTCTTCTCTCAGGGCGGGCGGGAAGGGAGCGGAGGCCACGCGGTGCCGCACGGCCTCTCGCGGCCATCCTCCCACGCCGCCAGCGCCGCGGGAAGGAGCTGAGCGCGGCCGTCGGGGACGAGCAGGGCGCAGCTGTCGGGAGTTGGAGCAGTGCAACGGCCGGCGGGGTGGAGCTTGGCACGTGCGGCAGCCGCCGGGGAAGGAGCTGGGCAGCGGCGGCGGCGGGGCGGGGAGGGTAGGCCGGGAGGCCGTCGCCGCGTTCTGCGCCTCTCCCCTCCACCGTCTCGGGGTCGAAGAGGCCCGAGAGGTGGGAGAAAGAGGAGGACGTCGGCGTCGGCGGGGCAAGCGTCATTGAGAAGGGTGAGGGCGTCGCGCGCGGGCGGCTCGGAGGGCGTCGATGGCGATGTCGTGGCCGTGGTTGAGCTTGACGGCGTGGAGCAGGGCACGGTCGTCGGGGCGGAGCAATGCGCGCCCGTGGGGTGGAGCTTGGCGCGGGCTGGGAGCCGCGTGGGAGGAGCTGGGCGGCGGCGGCAGCGGGGGGGGAGGAGCTTGGCGCGGGCAGTAGCGCGCCGGGGAGGAGCGGGGCGGCGGCGCGGCGGCGGTGGCGGGGGTGGGGGTGGGGTGCGGAAGGCCGTCCTGCTAGGTCTCCGGCACACCCGCCGCTTGCGCCGTTGAACGCTGGTCCTGCCTCGCCCACCGGCTCCTCACAATACATTCGCCTCCCCGCTGCCGTCGCGGCGCCAGAGGACGGGTCCGCGCCAGCCGTGGCGAACTGGGCAGAGACGGCGCGGCGGCGACGACGACAATGCCGTCGCGGCCCGCTCACGGAGCACGGCGGCGGGCGGCGGCGGCGCAGGAGCGCAGCGACCACACGGCCTTGCCCAACGGCCTCCTCCCCTCCTGTCGGCTAGCCTACACTGCCCTCGCCGGTGGCCTCCGCTCCTTCCCCCGCCGCCCTGAGATAAGAGAGAGTGAGAGAAATGAGAAGAGGGGAAAAGAGAGGGTAGGCTGACATGGCACGATGACATGTGGGGCCCACGTGGGTCCCACGCTGACTCGGCGGCCACGTAGGACAAAACTGGGATCAAAACCGTCGAGGGATCTATCGTGACCGGTTTTGTATAGTTAAGGGACCCGCGGTATGTGGTTTTACGGTTCGAGGGCGTTTTTGTATCCCGATGACAAGTTGAGGGACCTTCGGTGTACTTTTTCCTTTCTGTTGGAATGAGTTCGCTTTAAGTTCCTCGTCTTGAACTCCGGGTTTGAATCGTGTCCTTGAACCGTAGCACCATATATAATGCGTTCTTGAACTTGCCATACCGAGGTATCCGAGGTCCCAGAACAGTATTGTCGCGATTTCGACTAACGTGGTACCGAGTCAACATGGGCCCTATGTGGTGTCCCAGGACAGTATTGTCGTGATTTCGACTAACTTGGCACTGAGTCAACATGGGCCCTATGTGGTCCCCGCAGGTTAGTGGTCAGTCTTCCTCCTCTAGATCTCCTCTTGTTCTCTCTTCCCCCTAGGCCCCAAGTGGTCATCGACAGGGCAGAAGTGCAATGTCTGATAGGATAGCAGCTGGACGGTGGCGCCACGCTACCGAGCTGGACTAGTCGTCAGACTGCAGTTTTTCAATATTTGTTGGTTTTCCTCGCTTTTTTTTTAGCGATTTTTTTTATGGGGAGGAGGCAAGAGGAGGAAAAAGGACGACCATGCTTTTTAAGTAATTAATATATGAAAAATCGCTATGCCGCTTACTCATTGCGCAGAGGAAGATCACGGATGGTGCTTAATTACTTCCATAGCAACCAAATGGCAAGAACTTTGTAGCTACTGGATACTGTGTGTGAGCTACTGGATTAAGAAAAAAACGGATGGATCCAGTACTTGCTTGATCCACTTCGTCGACCCATTCTCGGTCATATGGTCCACGAAAATTTTTAATCTCCGTTGAAATGCACAGGCAATCTAAAGTTTGCAACGGGACAAACAATTGACTAAGGATAGACTTTCAAATTTGCCACCAAGCTAACTTTCAAAAAAAATGTTACCATCAAGATATATGTTGCCGGCTTCGACACATATATAGACATAACATTATGTTTTCAAAAAATAAGAAAAAAAACATAACATTATCACAAATCAATGAATATGGACGTCAAAATTCACCATATATAAGCATCGATCCTGGCTTTTTTTTTTATGGTGGAAATCTAGCTACTTGGCAAGTCAATATTCTGGCTCGATCGTCCTCGATCTTACTGGCTACGTACGGTAATTTCCACTGGTCACAAAAATATGTTATACTATTCTGGATATGATTCAAATCAAACTTGTTGTTTTTTACGTGGTTTATATGCCGCAGCTTGAGTATATCTCACCCAATGACCCAAACACTTGATAATGTTACGAATTTATTGTCTACTTTTACAAAAGAAAAGGAAAGAAATTTAGTGCTGAAAGTTACAATTTTGGCACTAAAATATCCAAAAATGGTATGTTTTTCTGTGGTAAGAGAAAATGACCCCCTTTTTTTAAGAACGGTATAAGGGCATGTACAAAGGTAGAGTCGGATATGAGCTCTACGTTATCTAGAGACTAGCATCCTACAACAGTTAGAGACAATATGGTATCTAATCATTAATGTATCAAAATACTTTTTCTTACTTTTCTTTCCTTTGTTTCACCACCATGCAACAAAATTTGCTCTAATAAATGCTAAGAGTCGACTCTGAGCCGTTGTCATGCATAACAACCATACTCCTTTCTTTTTCTTCCATGTCACCAAATTTACTTACATGGCAATAGAGAGAGACCACTAATAAACACCGTTGTATATACCCTAACACATGAAGATGCTTCTATATATGCATGTTTTCGTAGATGCCGGTGCGAATCTAGCTGAGAATATCATCTGGATCAGCACCATTACATACACGATGAACCTTGAACTGAAACAATAATGTTTTACCACAAAACATTTGGAAATTTCAATTCATTGCGGTAGGCTGACCCCAGAATCTAGTTAGTTTCATCCTGAGCAGAGCTAGCATTCACTAGCGGATCTAGAAACATTTTAAGTCCCATGCAAAACCCACTAGTATAGATAATCTGCATTGTACAATACTCTACTAAACAAATGATTTTTCTGGACAAGCACCTTAATAGGTTGCAGTCGAGCCATAAGTGTCTGAATCTGACCAGTTGACTGGCCGCAAGCGATATACATTATCGTGTGTGGTCGCTTAAGAGGTCCGCACATAATAATGCAGCCGCATCGCATGGGGTCCTCTTAAACGATCGCTTAAAAGACCTGCATGCGATCATGGACCATATATCCATCCCCTAGACCGAGCTACTACCGGTTGAACCTGACGTTTCTCTCTCTAAAACGAAGCACAAAAAGATGGATGTTTTCAACTCGAAATCTTTGCTTGCCTGCGAAGATATATCTATCTTCGCGTGAGAGGTTGGGCCGTCCACAAGCGAAAAATGGTGATCTTCACATACACCTGGGAGCAGACGGACCGGCCAACTGCACATGAAAATGTTTTTCGGCCGTCTAGAGAAAACCCTTTCTATAATAGTGCTACCAGCAACATGCCATTTTCATTTCTTGCCTTGTGTAAGCCAGTTAGGGCCACTATCTAGGATAGTCACATTGGCTCTATCAGGGTCTAGCATGGCAAGTGGCGACATCTTTGATAGTAGCTCTTCGAGTCAACTTGCCGTCAACTGTTCGTCTGTTGCCACCCATTTCTTACCCACATGATTTTCTTGGATATGTGAGTTCATCTGAACCGTTAAATCTCAATCGGACGGAGGAAAATAAAAATAAAAATCATCAGTGAATATTTTGAAGTTTTCTCACATAAGAAGATTTATATGCTTTATATATGGGGGGAGATGAGGTATAGCTTTACGTGCATAAAACATAAACGGTTAATTATTCAAGTTCGCTCGCGAAAAAATGGCGCGAAAGCTGTTCGTTCTCGTGCTCATGATGTGCTCGACCACCGCCCTAATTACTTGCACCAATGGCGGCGGCGGCGCCTGCGCCGGCGAAGGCCTTCACATGAAGCTCACCCACGTTGACGCCAAGGGGAACTACACCGCGGAGGAGCTCGTGCGGCGCGCCGTCGCCGCCGGCAAGCAGCGGCTGGCCTTCCTGGACGCCGCGATGGCCGCGGCGGCGACGGCGGCGGCGTGGGCGGCGCCCTTCCTGCGGCGACGCTGCAGTACGTCGCCGAGTACCTCAATAGGCGACCCGCCGCAGCGCGCGGAGGCGCTCATCGACAACCGGCAGCGACACTCGTCTGGACGCAGTGCTCCACCTGCCTCCGCAAGGTGTGCGCCAGGCAGGCGCTGCCGTACTACAATGTTCGGCGATAGCAAAAAACTCCGATCAAACACCTTGTGGCAGACTGTTCACGTCCGGCACGGCAAGAACTGCAGCGGCAAACAACGAACAGAGCAGCAAACAGAGCAGAGGAGAAGTTTCAGAGAATATTTCTTGCGAGAATGTATGGGGCATTTTTTGGGGTTTTTCTCAATTCAACTGAATGTAAACCTTACAAAAAGAATAAAGAGCTAAGAGAACTACTTATACTAACGCAAAAAAATAGGAATCCGAGGCAAAATCGCGCCATCCCACGATCCGCTTTCTTCTGAACTCCATGCACACACCCGCGCCACTGCAGGCGCTAGACTCGTCACGATCAACTGATTCGCGACTTATTTGCATCTCTAACAAACTCCTTGCTAGACTAATTCATCCTCCCGTTCAGCTCCGAGAGAATCGGCTTTGCATTGCCACAGCTGAAATTAAATCACAATTCCCCCTTAATTCTGCGTGCCCTAGGTGGAACGACACCAAGAAGGTGTCTGCCGTCGCCAGCTTCGCCGCCGGCACCCTTCTCGTTAGTGCATCCCGCGCTGCTCCTCAGTCCGGACGAACTCCACAACAATTTGCCGCATCCACACACTCCCGTATGAAGTGATAACGGGTGTCATATGATTATTACTATAATGAAACACCGGGTTTCTTCATAATGCAATTGCTGACCTATTGTCGACGAAGAGCTTCACTGCTTTCTCCTCACTCCCGCCACTCTGCTAGCAATCATACTAACCAGAGCGCTTGACAGGCCGCCGTCGTGGCTGCCATGAACTCGGCTTCACACGACGATAGTGCCACAGTTTCTGCTTTTGCGAGCTCCACGCCACCAGACTCTGATTGATGTAGAACGCCATTCCACCAGTGCTGGCGCCGATCATCTAAGTCCCCGGCGAGGTCACTGTCAGTGTACCCTGTAATTCTCCAGATGCCAGTGCCTGCAGCATACACGAGACATAATCCATCGTTCCCTTGATGTATCTGAAGATTTGCTTTACAGCCTTGAAATGCCATCACGGTTGGCCTCTCCATGAACCTGCTTGCCAACCCCGACAGCATATGACAAAGATCCGCCTCGTGTGAAGCAAATACCGAAGACAACCGATGATCCGATACTCAGTTTGCATACCACGGGTGACCTTCGGATCCTTGCTCAGCTGCGATCTCGGATCGATTGAGAATGAAAGAGTTGCACTCCATCACCCAAACTGAGACAGTAATTTGGCATATGAGTCCTGTTTCAATGTGGTAGCACTCTCATCCTGATCACCTCCTATCCCGAGATAATATGTGAGCAAACGAGATCACTCATCTCAAACTCCCCCATCATTTGTTCCTTGAAAACCTTCAATTCAGAGGATATTTCTCCGGTGCCAATGAGATCATCAACGTAAACGCCGACAATTATGCCATCACTCCCTCTGCCTCGGGTGTATACTGCCTGCTTCTGCGTACACCGATCAAAGCCGAGCTCCCCTCAAGCTTCTGTCCAGGCGTATATTCCAGGCTCGCGGTGCCTGCGGAGTCATATAATGCCTTATGCAGCTTGAGACAAAGTATGCCTTTTCCTGATCTAGCAAATGGTGTGCAACATACACCTCTTCTTCAAGTTCACCATTAAGGAATGCCGATTTGACATCAAGATGATGAACCTGGAGGCGATCAGCAAACTGCAAGCACAACACGAGGATATAGCTCGCTACCGGAGCAAACACCTCTTCAAAATCGACCCCTTTTCTGCCATATCTTTTGCACCAACCGTGCCTTGTGCTTGATTATCTCTCCCTGCCGTGTTTTCTTGAGCTTATACACCCATTTCAGCCAATGCTCGGTGCCGGCTGGCAACATGGCCAACTCCCACGTTTTTGTTCTTCTCGATTGCCTCCATCTCCTCTTGCATTGCTTCTTCCACGCAGGTTGGCCGGCAGCTTCTCGATAGCTTGATGGCTCTTTGACTCAGTAGGAAGCGCTCTCCATCACATTCGTCCTCCACCAAATCCACACCGGGGCCTCACGCAGGACATCTGCCAGCGATCTATCCGCCTAGGCCCATCATCAGTATCGATGTTGTCATCTGTGCAGGTGACGGCACCACCCGGCAGAGTTTGTCGATGGAGAACCGGGCGTGGGCGTTCCAGGCAGGAGTCGGTGATGCTGCCACCGGGTTGCCGGCGACGGTACTTCTTCTGCGCCACCACTGCTTCCTTCCCGGCGCGCCTGCCAGGAGACGGTGCTGGTACGACGGTAAGCGCCGGCCGCTGTTGCCGGGCTCGGCAGCTGTACAGGCATCCTCCTCCACCGCGAAATCCGTTGGCTCCTGTCCTGCAGCTGATGTCCACTCCCAAGCACATTTTCCTCAATACAACGTCACGACTTACATGTATGGCCCACGACGCGGATCGAACAGACGATGAGCCTTGCTCCCTTCCTCCACGCCGAGATACACGTACGGTGCACTCTGTCGTCCAGCTTCTTGAGGTGGCGCTGCGTGTTTTTCGTGTGTGCCGTGCAGCCGAACACCTTGAGATGTCCCAGCTGCGGCTTCCTCCCCGTCCATGCCTCGAACGGAGTACGATCACCCATTGCTTCGTCGGGAGCCGGTTAGGAGATGCACCGCGTGGCGCACCGCCTCCCCCCAAAACCTGCCCGGTACGCGCATCCCCTTCAGCAGTGAGCGTGCCATGGCCATCACCGTGCGGTTGCGCTCTCCCCACCCCATTTTGCTGGGGCGAGTACGGCGCTGTCAGGTGACGCTGAATCCCCGCCTCCTCGCACACCTGTGCAAACTCGCCTGACAGGAATTCACCACCCCGGTTTGACCGCAACGTCTTCACGCGCCGCCCAGCCGTGTTCTCGGCAGTGGCTTGAACTTTACGAAAGCATCGAGCGATTGATCCTTCGTCTTGAGCACGAACATCCACATCCACGGGAATAATCATCAACTATCAGAAAAAAATAGCGATTACCAGACATCGTACTCGGTGTAATCAGGCCGCACAGATTCATGTGCAGCAGCTCGAGCGGCTCCTCCGCCCTGAAGTGCCGCGCCGCCGGGAACGGCGCCCTGGCCTGTTTCGCACCAGGCAAGATTGGCACAGCTGATTCGGTGGACGATTGCCGGAACTCCCCGCCATCTCTTGTCCACCAGCAGTTTATTGCTTGAAAATTTACGTGTCCCAGCCGCGCATGCCACAGCAAGCCGGGTCGTCGAGGCTGGACAGCAGGGACACGGGATGCGCCAGCTTCAACTCAATTCGGTAAAGACGATTTACAGTGCGCCTCACCTTCATCACCAGCCGCCCATGGACTTTTGTCGAACACTTCGAGTACATCCTCATCCATGACCATGCGATGCCCGGTCTCTGTTAGTTGGCCCAAACTCACCATGTTGCATTGCAGACTGGGGATGTAGTAGACGTCCTGTAGCAGCCATTGATCACCGTTCTTGCAAGAAAAAAGAATCGACCCCTTCCCCTTGATCTGCACTGTGGAAGCGTCGCCGAACTTCACCCGTCCAGTGATCGACTCGTCCAGCTCCCGGAATTTGGCTTCGATCGCCGGTCATGTGGTTGCTGGCCCGTTGTCCAGGAACCAAGACATCGCCAGCATGTCCACCAGCGTCTGCCAGCAGCAGCTTGGGCACACGCGCTGCTCGCGTACGACCAGCCGGCACGACGCGCGCTCTGGCACATCCTCCGTCACCGCAAGCAACAGGGCAGGCCCGGCGTCCTCCGTCTGTGCAAGATGTGCTTCTCCCTTCTTCTTCTTCGGATGTGGGCATTGGTTAGAGTAGTGCCGTACTCCTCGCAAGTGAAGCACTTGATGTGACTCTTGTCACGGCCACCGCCGCCAGAGCCTGCACTGAGTCGCCCGCGCGCGTCCGCGCGCGTCCGCCTGCGCCACGGCCTCTGCCGCGACCGCGACCGCCCTGGCCGCGCCCAGCACCTTCACCTGAAGGTTTGTTCTTCTGTGGTGACGAGGATCCCCGCCGTTCTCTTGAAGCGAGCTTCCACTCCGCTTGAGTGAGGAGCACCTGCCCGTCGGCGGTGACCCGCCGGCAGCAGCCTTCTTCTTCCGCACGCGCTCTCGTAGGCCTTCAGTCGAACCCACTGCTCCTCAAAATGGCATAGTATCAATGTCATAAAATTGCTCAATACCTGCGACGAGGCTGACGAATTTTTCGGCACCGTGTCGAACAGCTTTCTCACCATCGCGGAATCACCCAGCGTCGAGCCCAACGCCGAGTGACGCACGCTCATCGCGATGATGCAGCCCGCGTACTGATCCAGAGTTTCCCCTGGCTCCATCACCATGGCACCAAATTCACCCTTCAACGTCTGCAAGCGCGCTTCGCGAACGCGGTCCGCGCCACGAACCTTGTCTTCAAGCAATCCCACACTTCCTTCGCCGATCTCTTCTTCGCCACCTGCATCAGCAAGTCCTCCGGCAGGGACTGCAGCAGATGGGACCTCGCCTTTTGTCCCTTCTTGGGTCGACAGCCACCCCGGCCGCCGGCTCGATGGCGTCCCAGACGCCCTGGTCCTCCATCATCGCCTGAACCGAATGCACCAGCTGGTGTAGTTCGTTGCCGTGAGTTGTGGGTAGGAGAAAGCACTCCCCGAGCTCCCCCTCGCCGGATCCGCTCCTGCTCCCGCCGGAACCAACGCCATGGTGTCAGATCAGCCCTCAACCAGAGTGCTCTGATACATTGTTGGTGATAGCAAAAAACTCCGATCAAACACCTTGCTGGCAAACTGTTCACGTCCGCACGGCAAGAACTGCAGCGGCAACAACGAACAGAGCGAGCAAACAGAGCAGAGGAGAAGTTTCAGAGAAAGAATTCTTGCGAGAATGTATGGGGCAATTTTTTTGGGTTTTTCTCATTCACTGAATGTAAACCTTACAAAAGAATAAAGAGCTAAGAGAACTACTTTATACTCAACGCAAAAAAATAGGAATCCGAGGCAAAATCGCGCCATCCCACGATCCGCTTTTCTCTGAACTCCATGCACACACCCGCGCCACTGCCAGCGCTAGACTCGGTCACGATCAACTGATTCGCTACTTATTTGCTCTCTAACAAACTCCTGCTAGACTAATTCATCCTCCCGTTCAGCTCCGAGAGAATCGGCTTGCATTGGGCCACAGCTGAAATTAATCAACATACAATCGTCGGCGTCGAGCACCAACGACGACATCATCCACTTCTACGACCTCGCCGCCGGCTGCTGCGGTCATCGCCGGCTACGGCGCCGGCGTCGTCGCCGGCACGCTCGGCACCGAGGCGTTCGCTGTTCCAGTCGGGAACGGCGAGCTCGCCTTCGGTGCGTGACCTTCACGCGGATCGTCCAGGGCGCGCTCCATGGCGCCTCCGGCCTCATCGGCCTCGGCCGCGGCCGCCTCTCGCTGGTGTCGCAGACCGGCGCCACCAAGTTCTCCTACTGCTCCACCCTTACTTCCACAACAACGGCGCCACCGGCCACCTGTTCGTCGACGCATCGGCGAGCTTGGGCGGCGGCCATGGCGACGTGATGACCACACAGTTCGTGAAGGGCCCCAAGGGCTCCCCGTTCTACTACCTCCCCCTCATCGGCCTCACCGTCGGGGAGACGAGGCTGCCGATCCCGGCCACGGTGTTCGACCTCCGGGAGGTCGCCCCGGGGCTCTTCTCCGGCGGCGTCATCATCGCCTCCGGCTCGCCGTTCACGTCGCTCGTCCACGACGCGTACGACGCGCTGGCGTCCGAGCTGGCGGCGCGCCTGAACGGCAGCCTCGTGGCGCCGCGCCGGACGCCGACGATGGCGCGCTGTGCGTGGCGCGGCGCGCGTGGGGCAGGGTGGTGCCGGCGGTGGTGTTCCACTTCCGCGGCGGCGCGGACATGGCGGTGCCGGCGGAGAGCTACTGGGCGCCGGCGGACAAGGCGGCGGCGTGCATGGCGATCGCCAGCGCGGGGCCGTACCGGAGGCAGAGCGTGATCGGCAACTACCAGCAGCAGAACATGCGCGTGCTCTACGACCTCGCCAATGGCGACTTCTCCTTCCAGCCTGCCGACTGCAGCGCTCTCTGATCATCCAAGCCGCCCCGTGTCATAATTTCGTAAATAAAACCATACAAACTTTTTATTAATCAATCATGATATAATCATTCACAAGTAATTAATTTGTGGTTAAAAATAAGGCAGTTAATACTGTCCATTATTCGAGAATGGAGGTGGTAATTTGCCTAGATGTTTCTTCAGTTATGTACCCTAAGACAAATCTTGATCAATCGAGATGTAATACATAATTGAAGAAACATCCACTGTCTCGATGGTGATCTAGCGGGGTAGGGGGGACTCAAGTCCTCCCAACACCCCACGCTGGATCCGTCCCTGAGTAGGGCAGAGAGGGAGCGGCAGTAGTCCAAGCTACCGCGGCAATGGCGAAGGGGTGTGGTGTCGCCAGATCTGCCTCTCCCCAACCCTATCGCATGCAGATATATCCTTTGTCACAATCCTCCATGATTGCCTCCTCATTGAGCTCTATCGGTTGCCACCGCTGCCTCATTAAGCTTGTAGCCCTAAACTACCCCTTGAGCTCCATCACCGCCTCCTCGTCGAGCATGATGACAATGACGAGCAGTCACCGCCAGCTCAGCCTCCCCCTCTAGCCCTCTTTCTCATTCTCTCAAATCTCTAGCCTTTTCTCTCATTCTCTCAAATCTCTAGCCTTCTCTCTCATTCTCTCATTCTATCTCGGCTCATTGAGAGGAAGTGGATAGCTAGACTCTTGGAGTTGGAGCTTAGTCAAAAAATTTCAGTTCCACTCAAAATAATAGTGAAGCTAACTGGAATGCTATCACAAATGAACTAAAGAGATGGAGTTGGGTTTAGGCTGCTCCTCAACTTTACTCCAGACCTAGCTGTTGGAATTATATTAGGAGTTGGAGTCCTACTAAATAGGCCCAAAGAAAAGCGGATTTACTATTTCACTTACGACAATTTTTTTGTGGCTCTTATATTTCACTTTTTCATTCATAGGATGTTGCATCAAGATCCGTGTTCTTGTATCTAACTTGCAGTTACATTTAGTTCCAGTGCACTTACACTCAGTTACAGTGCGCCAAAAATAGATTTACAGTAGTTTTTTCTTTAGATTTATGATTCTTGACATGTTTGTCTTTTTTGTTATATCATTTTTTGTTATTGGTTGAAAATGGATATATTAGCCGAAACTGTCACGTGGACGACACATTAGCCGAAACCACCCTCAAAACAGCTATGAGAGTCGTTTTGCACCGATTTAAATACTTGACGGGGAGGGGATGATATACCCTTTTTACGGTTAAGAGATACGAATCAGATTCGGTAGAATGGACTTTCTGCACGTCTTTGTAATAAAAAAACAAGTAGGCATGTGGGCCATGTTCTATGGGCCGTTTCTTACGGGAGATAACTTTGGAAAAAGTCCACTTTGACTCCCTTAATTGTACGCCGAATCTAACTCGTACCCCTCAACCAGAAAGCCGGAGAGAACGACTCCCTAAACTATTGAAACCGGTACAATTTGACTCCCTTAGCGGTATTGGAGGGCGGTTTTGCTGACATGGCGCTGACGTGGCGGTGTTGATCCGGTCTTCGTCCCACGTGGCACTTAAGTGGCATTAGAATTAAAAAAAATTATGGGATCCATCTGTCATTCACACACAAAAAATATATTGTGAGACCCATTGACATATGGGGCCCACGTATCATCCTCTACCTCCAACTCTTCTTCCTCCTCCCTTCCTCTCCCATGGGCTGCGTCCACGGCCGCCCCTCCGCCCCCTCCCGCCGACACACACACAAAAAAAAAAAAAAAAAAAAAAAGCTTTTTGGCCCTAGAAAAAATCCTTCTGTAATAGTGATACCAGCACATGCTATTTTCATTTTTGCCTTGTGTAAGCCGTTAGGGCCACTATCTAGGATAGTCACATTGCTCATCAGGGTCTAGCATGGCAAGTGTGACATCTTTGATAGTCTCTTCGAGTCTCTTGCCGTCAACAGTCAACTGTTCGTCTGTTGCCACCCATTTTCTTACCCCATGGATTTCTTGGATATGTGAGTTCATTCTTCAACCGTTAAATCTCAATCGGACGGAGAAAAAATAAAAATGACAATGAGGATTTTGAGGTTTTAATTTCTCATACAGATTTATATGCTTATATATGGGGGAAGATGAAGTATAGCTTTATGTGCATAAACATAATGGTTCATTATTCAAGTTCGCTCGCGAAAAAATGGTTCGCGAAAGCTGTTGTTGCGACCAACGCCCTAATTACTTGCACAATGTCGCGCCGGGCGGAGGCGAAGGCCTCCCACATGAAAGTACACACGTCGACGCCAAGCGGGAACTAACACCGCGGAGGAGCTCGTGCGGCGCGCCGTCCAGCCCGGCCGGCAAGCGCGGCTGCTTCCTGGAGCCGCGATGGCCGCGGCGGCGACGGCGGCGGCGTGGGCGGGCGCCCTTCCTGCGGCGCGCTGGCAGTAGTCGCCGAGTACCTCAATAGGCGAACCTCGCCGCAGCGCGCGGAGGCGCTCATCGACACCGGCAGCGATCACTCGTCTGGACGCAGTGCCTCCACCTGCCCCCGCAAGGTGTGCGCCAGGCAGGCGCTGCGTACTAAAATGTTGGCGATGCAAAAAACTTCGATAAACACCTTGTGGCAGACTGTTCACGTCCGGCACGGCAAGAACCATGCAGCGGCAACAACGAACAGACAGCAAACAGAGCAGAGGAGAGTTCGAGAATATTTCTTGCGAGATGTATGGGGCATTTTTTGGGGTTTTTCTCAATTCAACTGAAATGTAAACTACAAAAAGAATAAAGAGCTAAGAGAACTACTTATAACTAACGCAAAAAATAGGAATCCGTAGCAAATGCGCATCCCACGATCGCTTTCTTCTGAACTCATGCACACACCCGCGCCACTGGCAGGCGCTAGACTGCGTCAGATCAACTGAATTTCGCGACTATTTTGCATCTCTAAAACTCCTTTTGCTAGACTAATTCATCCTCCGTTCGCTCCGAGAGAATCGGCTTTGCTTGGGCCACAGCTGAAATTAATCACAATTCCCCCTAATCTCTGCAGTGGCCTAGTGAACGACACAAGAAGGTGTCTGCCGTCGCCAGCTTCGCCGCCGGCACCTTCTCGTTAGTGGCATCCCGCGCTGCTCCTCAGTCCGGACGAATCCACAACAATTTTGCCGCATCACACACTCCCGTATGAAGATAGATAGAGGAATAGATATATGATATATATATAATAATGAAACACCGGGTTTCTTCATAATGCAATTGCTGACCTAATTGTCGACGAAGAGCTTCACTGCTTTCTCTCACCCCGCCACTCTGCTAAGCAATATATAACCCGAGCGCTTGACAGGCCGCCGGTCGTGGCTGCCATGAACTCGGCTTCACACGGATAGTGCCACAGTTTTCTGCTTATTGCGAAGCTCCACGCCACCAGACTCTGATTGATGTTAGAACGCCATCCACAGTGCTGGCGCCGATCATTAAGTCCCGGCGAGGTCACTGTCAGTGTACCCTGTTTAATATAGATAGACAGTGCTAGGCAGCATACACGAGACATAATCATCGTTCCTTGATGTATCTGAAGCTTTGCTTACAGCCTTGAAATGCCAAATCACGGTTGGCCAGACCTGCTTGCACCCGACAGCATATGACGAAAGATCCGCCTCGTGTGAAGCAAATACCGAAGACGAACCGATGATCCAGATAAATAGATATATAGATACAGGGTGACCTTCGGATCCTTGCTCAGTGCGATTCGGATCGAATAGAGATAGATAGAGTTTGCACTCCATCTACCCAATGGACAGTATATATATAAGATAGAGTCCTGTTTCAATGTGGTAGACTCTTCATCCTGTATCCCATCCTTAATCGAGTAACTATGTGAGCAAACAAGAGATCAAACTCATCTCAAACTCCCCATCATTTGTTCCTTAGAAAAACCTTTCAATTCAGAGGGATATTTCTCCGTGCCAATGAGATCATCACCGTAACGCCGACAATTATGCATCACTCCCTCTGCCTCGGTGTATACTGCATGCTTTCTGCGTAACACGATCAAAGCCGAGCTCCCCTCAGATATATAGTCCAGGCGTATAATTCCAGGCTCGCGTGCAGAGAGAGATATAATGCCTTAGCAGCTTGAGACAAAGTTTGCTCTTTTCTGATAGATATAGAGATAGATGAATACACCTGCTTCTTCAAGTCACCATTAAGGAATGCCGATATAATAGACATCAAGATGATGAATAGAAGAGAGAGATAGAAACTGCAAGCACAACACGAGAGATATAGATAGACTACCGGAGGCAAACACCTCTTCAAAATCGACCCCTTGTTCTGCCATATACTTTTGCACGCAACCGTGGCCTTTGGTGCTTTGATATCTTCCCTGCCGTGTTTTCTTGAGCTTATACACCCATTATAGAATAGCTCGGTGCCGCTGTGCAACATGGCCAACTCCCACGTTTTTGTTCTTCTCGATTCCTCCATTCCTCTTGCATTGGCTTCTTCCACGCAGGTTGGCGGCAGCTTTCTCGATAGCTTGATGGCTCTTTGACTCAGATAGGAAGCGCTCTCCATCACATTCGTCCTCCACCAATCCACACCGCGGGCCTCACGCAGGACATCTGCCGCGATCTATGCGCGCCTAGGCCCATCAATCAAGTATCGATGTTGTCATCTGTGGCAGGTGACGGCCACCACCCGGCAGAGTTTGTCGATGGGAGAACCGGGCGTGGGCGGTTCCAGGCAGGAGTCGGTGATGCTGGCCACCGGGTGCCGGCGACGGTACTTCTTCTGCGCCACACTGCTTCCTTCCGCGGCGGCGCCTGCCAGGGAAAGAGGTGCTGGTACGACGGATAAGCGCCGGGCTGTTGCCGGGCTCGGCAGTGATAAGATCCTCCTCCCGCGAATCCGTTGGCTCCTGTATAGAGATGATGTCCACTCCGCAAGGCACATTTCTCAATAAACGCTCACGACTTACAATGTATGTGCAGAGCGGATCGAACAGACGATGAGCCTTGCTCCTCCTCCACCGAGATCACACGTACGGTGCACTCTGTGTCCAGCCTTATTGAGGTGGCGCTGCGTTGTTTTTCGTGTGTGCCCGTGGCAGCCGAACACCTTGAGATGTCCCAGCTGCGGCTTCTCCCCGTCATTGCTCGGAACGAGTACGATCACATTGCTTCGTCGGGAGGCCGGTTCAGGAATGACCCGTGCGCACCGCCTCCCCCAAAACCTGCCCGGTACGGCATCCTTCAGCAGTGAGCGTGCATGGCCATCACCGTGCGGTTGCGCTCTCCCCACCCCATTTTGCTGGGCGAGTACGGCGCTGTCAGGTGAGCTGAATCCCCGCTCCTCGCACACCTGTGCAACTCGCCTGACAGGAATTCACCACCCCGGTTTGACGAACGTCTTCAACGCCGCCGCCAGCGTGTTCTCGGCAGTGGCTTGAACCTTTACGCAAGCATCGAGCGATTGATCCTTCGTCTTGAGCAGCGAACATCCACAATCCACGGAATAATCATCACTATCAGAAAAAAATAGCGATTACCAGACATCGTATCGGTGTATGCAGGCCGCACAGATTCATGTGGCAGGCAGCTCGAGCGGCTCCTCCGCCTGAAGTGCCGCGCCGCCGGGAACGCGCCCTGGCCTGTTTTCGCACCCACGGCAGATTGGCCAGCTGATTCCGGTGGACGATTGCGGAACCTCCCCGGCCATGCTCTTGTCCTACCAGCGTTTATTGCTTGATAAATTTACGTGTCCCAGCCGCGCATGCCAACAGCAAAGCCGGGTCGTCGAGGCTGGACAGCAGGGAACGGGATGAGCCAGCTTAACTCAATTCGGTAAAGACGATTTAACAGTGCGCCTCACCTTCATCACCAGCGCGCCCATGGACTTTTGTCGAACCTTCGAGTACATCCTCATCATACATGCGATGCGCCGGTCTCTGTTAGTTGGCCACTCACCATGTTGCATTGCAGACTGGGGATGTATAGACGTCACTGTAGCAGCCATTTTGATCACCGTTCTGGCAAGAAAAAGAATCGACCCTCCTTGATCTGCACTGTGGGAAGGCGTCGCCGAACTTTCACCGTCCAGTGATCGACTCGTCCAGCTTTCCCGGAAAATTTCTTCGATCGCCGGTTCTGTGTTTGCTGGCCCGTTGTCCAGGAACAAGACATCGGCCAGCATGTCCCAGCGTCCTGCCAGCAGCAGCTTGGGCAACACGCGCTGTCGCGTACGCCCACGCCGTTTGCACGACGCGCGACTCTGGCAATCTCCGTCACCGCAGGCAACAGGGCAGGCCCGGCGTCCTCCGTCTGTGCAGATGTGCTTCTCCCTTCTTCTTCTTCGATGTGGGCATTGGGTTAGAGTATGCGCGTATCTCGCAGTGAAGCACTTTGATGTGACTCTGTCACGGGCCACCGGCCGCAGAGCCTGCACATGAGTCGCCGGCGCGTCCGCGCGCGTCCGCTGCGCCACGCCTTCTGCGCGACGCTGAACGCCCTGGCCGCGCCGCAGCATTCACCTGAAGGTTTGTTCTTCTGTGGTGACGAGGATCCCCCGCACGTTCCTCTTGAAGCGAGCTTCCACTCCGCTTGAGTGAGGAGCACCTGCCGTCGGCGGTGACCCAGCCGGCAGCAGCCTTCTTCTTCGCGCACGCGCCTCGTAGGCCTTCAGTCGACACTGCTCTCAAAATGGCATAGTATGCATGTCATAAAATTGCTTCAATACTGCGACGAGGCTGACGAATTTTTCGGCACGTGTCGACAGCTTTCTCACCATCGCGGAATCACCACAGCAGTCAAGGCCAACGCCGTGACGCACGCTCATCGGATGATGGCAGCCCGCGTACTGATCCAGAGTTTCCCCTGGCTCCATCACCATGGCACAAATTCACCCTTCAACGTCTGGCAGGCGCTTGCGGGCGAACGCGGTCGCGCCACGAACTTGTTTCAAGCATCCCACCTTCTTCGGCCGATCTCTTCTTCGCCACTGCATCAGGCAAGTCCTCCCGGCAGGGCTGCATGCAGATGGGACACTCGCCTTTTGTCCCTTCTTGGGTCGCAGCCACCCGGCCGCCGGCTCGATGGCGTCCGCAGACGCCCTGGTCCTCCATCAAATCGCCTTGAACGCGAATGCACAGCTGGTGTGTTCGTGCCGTGAGTTGTGGGTAGGAGAAAGCACTTCCGAGCTCCCCTCGCCGGATCCGCCCTGCTCCGCCGGAACCAACGCCAATGGTGTCAGATCACCCTAACCAGAGTGTCTGATACAATTGTTGGTGAAGCAAAAAACTCGATCAAACACCTTGCTGGCAACTGTTCACGTCCGCACGGCAAGAATGGCAGCGCAACAACGACAGAGGAGCAAACAGAGAGAGGAGAAGTTTCAGAGAAGAATTCTTGCGAGAATGTATGGGGCAATTTTTTTGGGTTTTTCCTCATTCACCTGAATGTAACCTTACAAAGATAAAGAGCTAAGAGAATACTTTATACTCACGCAAAAAATAGGAATCCGAGCAAATGCGCCATCCCCGATCCGCTTTTCTCTGAACTCCAATGCACACACCCGGCACTGCCCAGCGTAGACTCGGTCACGATCAACTGATTCGCACTTATTTGCCTCTCTAACAAACTCCTGCTAAGACCTAATTCATCCTCCGTTCAGCTCCGGAGATCGCTTGCATTGGCACAGGCTGAAATTAAGTCACATACAATCCGTCGGCGTCGAGCACCAACGACGACATCATCCACTTCTAACGACCTCGGCCGCCGGCGCGCGGCTCATCGCCGGCTACGGCGCCGGCGTCGTCGCCGGCACGCTCGGCACCGAGGCGTTCGCTGTTCCAGTCGGGAACGGCGAAGCTACGCCTTCGGTGCGTGACCTTCACTGCGGATCCGTCCAGGGCGCGCCTCCATGGCGCCTCCGGCCTCATGCGGCCTCGGCCGCGGCCGCCTCTCGCTGGTTGTCGCAGACCGGCGCCACCAAGTTCTCCCTACTGCTCCACCCTTACTTCCACAACACGCGCCACCGGCCACTGTTCGTCGACGCATCGGGAGCTTGGGCGCGGCCATGGGACGTGTGACACACAGTTCGGAAAGGGCCCCAAGGGCTCGTCTACTACCTCCCCTCATCGGCCTCACCGTCGGGGAGACGAGGCTGCCGATCCCGGCACGGTGTTCGCCTTCCGGGAGGTCGCCCCGGGGCTTTCTTCTCCGGCGGCGTCATCATCGCCTCCGCTCGGCCGTTCACGTCGCCTCGTCCACGCGCGTACGACGCGCTGGCGTCGAGCTGGCGGCGCGCCTGAACGGCAGCCTCGTGGGCGGCCGCGCCGGACGCCGACGATGGGCGCTGTGCGTGGCGCGGCGCGCGTGGGGCAGGGTGGTGACGGCGGTGGTGTTCACTTCCGCGGCGGCGCGACATGGCGGTGCCGGCGGAGAGCTACTGGGGCGCCGGCGGACAAGGCGGCGCGTGCATGGCGATCGCCAGCAGCGGGGCGTACCGGAGGCAGAGCGTGATCGGCAACTACCAGCAGCGAACATGCGGTGCTCTACGACTCGCGCATGGCGACTTCTCCTTCCAGCCTGCCGACTGCAGCGTGCGACTCTGATATCCCAGCCGCCCCGTGTCATAATTTTCGTAAATAAAACATACAACTTTTTATTAATCATCATTGAATATAATCATTCACAAGTAATTAATTTGTGGTTAATAAATAAGGCAGTTAATACTGTCCGTTATTTCAAGATGGAGGTAGTATTTGCCTAGATGTTTCTTCAGTTATGACCCTAAGACAAATCTTGATCGATTTGAGATGTAATACATAATTGAAGAAACATCCACTTGTCTCGATGGTGATCTGCGGGGTAGGGGGGACTCAAGTCCTCGCCACACCCACTGCTGGATCCGTCCTGATTAGGGCAGAGAGGGAGCGGCAGTAGTCCAAAGCTACCGCGGCAATGCGGAGGGGTGTGGGTGTCGCCAGATCTGCCTCTCCAACCTAATCGCATGCAGATATATCCTTTTGTCACAATCCTCCATGATTGCCTCGCTCATTGAGCTCTATCGGTTGCCACCGATGCTCATTAACTTGGCCTAGACTACCCTTTAGCTCCATCACCGGCCTCCTCGTGAGCATGATGACAATGATTAGCGGTCACGCGCAGCTCAGCCTCCCCTCTGGGGGGCCCCCCCCCCCTTCCCCCCCCCCCCTTTTTTTTCCCCCCCCCATTCTCTGCAAATCTCTAGCCTTCTCTCTATTCTATCTCGGCTCATCGGAGAGTTGGATAGCTAGACTCTTGGAGTTGGAGCTTAGTCAACAATTTTTAGTTCCACTCAAAAATAATAGTGAAGGCTAACTGAGTGCTATCACAAAATGAGTAATTGAACCAAAAGATGGAGCTGAGTTTAGGCTGCTCCCAACTTCACTCCAGGACCTAGCTGTTGAATTATATATAGTAGTTGGAGTCTACTAAATAGGCCCAGAAGAAAAGCGGATTTTACTATTTCCTTACGAAATTTTTTTGTGCTCTTATATTTCACTTTTCATTCATAGAATGGTTTGCATCAAGATCCGTGTTCTTGTATCTAACTTGCAGTTACATTTGTTCCAGTGCACTTACATCAGTTACCGTGCGTCAAAAATAGATTTATAGTAGTTTTTTTTCTTTTAGATTTATGATTCTTGACATGTTTTGTCTTTTTGTTATATCATTTTTTGTTATTGGTTTGAAAAGATGGATTATTACCGAAATTGTCACGTGGACGACAATTAGCCGAACCACCCTCAAAACAGCTATGAAGTCGTTTTGCACCGATTTAAATACTATGACGGGAGGGATGATATACCTTTTATCGTTAAGAGATACGAATCAGATTCGGTAGAATGACTTTCTGCACGCTTTGTAATAAAAAAACAAGTAGATGATAGAGAGTAGTATATTGGCCGTTTCTTACGGAAGATAACTTCGATGGGCTCTATCTTTGGGCCTCCTGTGACCTACATGGGCCGCACTTCTTTCTATGATGGGCCGGGGGCCCACATGGCGGCATCTCTCTCTTCTCTCTGTGCACCTTTATCCCTTCCAACTCGAGGGTGGGCAGTGGAATCTGCTCCTCAAAACCCCTCCCACCCCCCCTCCTCGCCGCCGCG
>CM020189.1:17068212-17096802 GCA_009805545.1 Oryza longistaminata
CTCCTCGCTGCCGCCGCCGCCGCCGCCGGAGGGGGGAGGGGGACGACGACGGAGGCGCACATGCTGGGCACGACGGCCGCGCAGCCGACGAGCAGGCGGGGCGGGCTCTCCACACCTCGTACGTTCCCCCCCTCTCGTTCGTATGCTTGTTCATAAAAGCTTTTTGCGCTCGCGTTTCTCATCCGCGTGGTGGGCTGTCGTCGAAAGGCACGAGGCATGGATTTGGGTGCGGCGTCGACAAGATGAATCGTCTGCGGTTGGCGATTCCCTCCGCTTCAAAGAATGTGAGCCGCTGTGGGAAGCTTGCTATCTGCAGAGCACAAAGGTCTTTAACTTCTAATCTATGATGTTTGTATTCTTCAGGCAAAGTATTTTTTGAGTCTGGATGTAGAGCTAAGCTACTCCTAGTTTTATAGTCTCTAGATAGATATAGCATTTCATGGTAGAGACTAGAGAATGAATGACAGGAGTGCCCTCTTAACATAATAATAATAGTATTATTACCTAAGTGGATTTGCAGTACAGTTGAATTGGAGTCATAAACTCAAGTGATTCTATATCCCCATGTCCTATTTCTAATCACAGTTGAGTCGAACACCGCCACAATGGAACAGAATTACTGTGATCTTTATCGAAGATGGATATGGCCATTGGTTTGATGCATCATATTCTTCAGTACAAAATGATTGCTGCAATTCTACCATTGCAAGTAGGCTGATTGGTTACTTTGTAACTTTTAGATAGTGGAGTCTGGGGAGCTGCTTCATTAAATGGCATATTCTCCTTCATGCACTTCTTTGGATAGGTCTTGTTACATTTGGACAATCTTGTAATCAAATATTCTTCTATAATATGTTTTCAGCTGCATGATTATAGTATTTGTCAGAATGTCCTGTGACAGTTGATGTGATTTGCTTGTACAGTGAAGATTCTAAAGGTGGGGGAGGATTCTTGACTGGATTTCTTATAGGGGGCGCAATCTTCGGAACATTGGGATATGTCTTTGCTCCTCAGGTATTGTCAAACCTTTTTAAAAAAATTATGCGTGGCATCGGCACATGTGAAGTAGATAAAGAAACCCCTCATATCAAATGTTGATTCATCATGTTTATTTTACAATACACTGCCTTACTCTCTAGTGCTGTAGCGAATAGCCAATGTCTTGTTGAGCAATTTAGAAGATTATGAATTTCTGATTTTAACAACCTAACATATCCATGCTCGAGTTGACTAGGTGGAGTGCTAAGTGCTAACTAAAAGTTATGCATCTGATATACTATTCACCGATAATAATGTTGTTCATAAGCAATGCTTTGTGTTAGTCTTCTATGGTCATGCTCGGCGCTATTGTTATCTGGTTTGCAAAGATTGTTAATTTGGAATTGGTTGTTAACAACATAGCGTTCTTGAGCAGATCAGCAAGACGCTAGATTCTTTATTAGATGAAAATGGACAAGACAGTGAATCTGATGAACATGGCCTTGTAAAGCCACGGTATGGTCGATATTATGATGAAGGTTTAGAGGTAAGAAATCAAAAATATCGCTGGACTATTCTACTTGTAACATGCTTTTTTTGGCAACTAAAACTATGAATTGGATCCAGAAAACCCGTCAAACACTGGGCGACAAGATAAGCCAACTAAACTTGGCAATTGACAAAGCTGCCTCCCGGTTGAAGCGCGTTGCTGGCAATGTGGAAAAGGAAGCTATTAATGATGAATCAGAAGTAGAGACTTCTTAGAACTTGTACCTTTTCAGGAGTTCTGTTTGCTGAGTAACAAATCTTTTTGTAAATTATTCGTTTCCTTTACACTGTATGTATATGTTAATACACAAACCCTTCATATGCATAATTTCACAGACTTGCATAGTATATTCTAGATTATTGCCACAAAAATTTGCTCCCAAGATTCAACTATACAAATTTGTTGTGACTGCTATTTTCTTTAAGCCTCCGTATGTGAAATTAATGACTACTAATTTTTCTTGAGTCTCCATATGTGAACTATATTACCATCAATTTTTCTAAAGCTTCCCTATGTGAACTGATTGAGTATTCACTGAATTTGCAGATCGAAATATCTTCATTCAACGATAATGAGCTTGTGGCGGAAAACTTGAACGAGCAAGGATTTGTGCAAGGTGAAACAGCAACGTAGTGTATGTTTAAAACAGGCAGCAGAGCAGCCGAGTAAAGCCATCAGCGCCTTTGGAACAGTAAGTAGACTGCAGAATCCCAAATTGAAAAAATGTTGTAGCCAATCCATTTATATTGTGGCTAATTTTGGGGACATTTTTTCTGCAAACATGTAGCTGAACTGGATGGCCTGTCCAACCGATTGGCAGCATGAAATGAATGAAACATTTTCGTATTTGTGCCCTTTTCCCTGATACTCCATCAGTGTTTTTGTGATCCAAGCAGATATTGTGATTTGCGAGGTAGATCTATCTCTGTTAATCGTAAGGTACGGAGAATTAACTCGAAATCCTAGGCCTAACCCCTAGATAGCTGCTGATTAAGGGCTTATTTGACAGAGCTACAGATCCTATCTCCAAATCCTTCATGATCCCAAAGACTAAACAAAAACGTTTGGCTGGATACCAAGCTCCAAAACTCCATGCATGCTTAAACAAGTATGAAAACACTTCATTTATGAACATGAAAACACTTCTGGTGATGCTCGTTACCCAATTTTGCTGTTCAAATTTAAATTTTATTTGAGATTTGCTCCCCCCTTTCCGATAGGATGACTTTGAAATCGTATAGGTAGGAGAATGCTATTTGAGAAAACCGTATTTTTACAAGCGTTGAGAAAATAATAATTTTATGAAATACAAGAAATTTCATCTACACAACTACACAAGAAACTCCAGGATGCTTTTTTTTTTTCTTTTGGCTGTTGAATAATTGATTGTATAGGAAACACATATAACAATGATATAAATAACAGCTGTACAATGGAAATGCAAGTGTGTGTGTACACAACTTGCTGGATGAAACCTACTTCAATTCTTTCCCATTTTGAAACATACATTAATTCTCCTTTATATTGCCACCAAAAATTTTACAAAACCTATCCCTAATAATAACCAAGCCATCACACTAAGTAGATCAACTGTTAGGGCTCAAGATTAACCAGAAGATGATGATGTTTTTGCCAATAATTAACCACTCCCTCCGTCCCATAAAAAACCAACATAACACTCGATGTGACACATCCTAGTACTACGAATCTGGACATATTTTTGTCCAGATTCATTGTACTATAATGTGTCACATCCAGAACTAGATTCACTTTTTTTTTTAAGGATGGAGGGAGTAGACCATATCCATGGCGTCGTCGTGTACAGCGTGTACTTCTCCCAGGAGCGAGAGGAGGAAGAAGAAGAAGGAGAGATGGTCAGCTAGGACACCGAATGCCTCGTGTTCCGCGACGGCGTCGACCTCGTCTCCTCGCCGGGGCTCTCCGACGTGTCGGAGCTGCTGTTCTCGCCGCTGCTCGCCTTGCCGGACCACAGCTTGCTCAGTATCTTCTTCGGCATCAGCCCGCCGCCGCCGCCGCTCCCCTTCGCTGACGCCGACGACGGCGGCGGCTTCTTGCAGGCGGCCTGATCGCCGTTCTTGTTGTTGGCGAGGCTCATCGACCGGAAGGAGTGGGCGTCGACGGACGTCGTCGTTGGCGGGCGGCGCCCACTGGTCGTCCTCGGTCGCCGTCGACCTCGAGCTGCCGTACGAGTTGCCGTCCTGCTCCCTGGGAAGGAGCTGGGAGCGCGCCGCGCGGCATGTCGCCGGTGGCCGCCGCCGGCGACGCCGACGACGCGCCCGGACCTGCTCGAAGAAGAGGACCTGCACGACGACGCGGAGCGGGAGGCGCTCGTTCTGCACGGCGTGCATGCTCGCCTCCGGCGACAGCTTCTTGCAGTCCATCAGCCCGCACAGCCTCTTCTTCTCCCCTTCGTTAAACCCGGATGCTCCTGCAAAAATGTCACAAGCTGACAATTAGCTCAAAAGTTTTAAGACTGTTTGACCAAATCTCGTCCTAAATGTTACTCCCCCTGTCCCAAAATACGAGGGTTTTTAGGTAAATGTGACACATCCTAGTACAACGAAATCTGGATATAGAGCATATCCAAATTCGTTGTACTAGGATGTGTCACATCCACCCAAAATCCCTTATATTTTGGGACGGAGGGAGTAGATATCTATAACCAGGGGTGTAGTTCAAAGGTTTCGAGCTTCTTGGATCATGTGCCATGTTACTCTATCTGATCATAAATATTTCACATATTTGACGTTTATGACAGATTTGGTCCAAATTTGGATGTTTTTCAAAAGTTTGATCGAATCTTGATCTAAATGTCAAATATCTATAACCGGAGGGGAGTAGTTCAAAAATTTTGAGCTTTTCGAAGCATGTGTCATGTCGTCAATGGGGGGGATGTGGTGAAACATACCTTGAGATACATGTCGATGGCGCGGTAGAGCCCGTCGTGCACAGGCCGAGACGCGAGGGGGACCATCTCAGCGATGGCGATGAACTTCGAGAGGGGGAGGTTGGGGTCCTTCGCGATCTCAGCCAGATACCCATCGACCAGCTTCGCGATCGCGAGCTTCGAGCTGCTGGAGATGTTATTCAGGTTATCATCATCACCATCCATGGCTTCCTGATCATCATCCTCTTGTAGCTTGGCGCCATCATCGTCCTCGCGGTGCTGCGCCATGAACTCCTCCAGCATCGCCGAGATCATGTCCACATTGTACATGGCGGCCTCGTCGGAGTTGGCGGGGATAAGGAGGTCCGAGACCGAAGCCTCATCCAGCTTCGCGCCGATCCTCTTCGTAAGATTGTCGCGGCACGCCTCATCTGATCCCAACAAGCATGAGGCTCTGAGAAGCTTAAGGAGGAAAGAGCATGGGACTGAACCTTCCTCAGATGGAAGCAGGGAGATGATGGTCTCAAGAGCTGCAGAGTGCCTTGTGCAGTCAAGCCCATTGCTGACAGCACTTTCCAGTGAGCTGAACAGCCTCCTGTGAGCATAAGCCCTCAGTGCCTCACCAATCACCTCACTGCTGATCCTCCCCTTGGCCTTGATGGCCATGATCACCTTCTTGTACAAGCACATCTCAAGGTCACAGAGATCCTCCACCCACCAGTCTCTGGGCACCATCTGCTGCTTCCTCACTCCGTTCCAGTGCGAATCGAGGCCGTTCTCCGACGGTAGCTTCCTCCTATTGTAGGTGTATGACCACTCAACCTCTGACGGATCGATGGAGGCCTTCGTCGCGATCGAATCGACGCAGTGGTTGATCACCTTGAGGTTCTCCGACCATGGCAGCAGCGACTTGGTTGTCTGAAGAACGATGATAGAGTCCTTCCAGGTTCTGAATATGCTTGAGGACAGGAACACATCGATCTTGTAGATGAGGTTCCCCTTGTCGATCGTCTCGAACATCTCAAGATACTCGGCTGCGCAGCGGGCTGCGAGGACGTTGTACGCGTTGAGGGTGACGATCATGCCATAGCAGAACTTGGCACAGATCTCGAATGCCGCAGGTCCCCCCGGGATGTCGGAGATGTCTATTTCGTCGTTGCTCTCTTCGTTTGTCGATGCCACCAATGTTTGCAATCGCGAACTCTTCGACAAAAGAGGGAACTGCATTTGATTTCAGCAATAGTATGAGTAATCCTTTTATTTAGTCACAACAAAACAGCTGACAAACTAAATTTAATATATTTAATCATGGGAAGAACTGCACTGAATATGGATCAGCTATCACTAACTCCATTAACCATATGCCAATAGAGGACTGAAACAAAATATTTTATTTTAAATAGAATGTTATGGCATCAAGAGGAGTACATGATAAAAGAAAATGGTACCAGAGAAACAAAGTTTTGAATCACTTCCGAAATTCATTAAAAATATTGGTGGGGAGAGCTCAAAGAAGTAATAAAATGTTCAGTCAAAGGGACTTGAGTTCAGATAAATGAAAAATCATGTATGCTCAATAATTCAAGGCTGTACTTGGCCATTTGCTAAAACACACAGTGTTAAGACTTAAAGACAGTAAACTTGTAAGATAGTAGAGTTGGTGTGTACCTTGTGAAGATAAAACTTCACTTCCCCTACAATGATTACGATGTCCGTTGCCAACTCAGTTGCGACAAACCTGAAAAATACATTTTCATCAAGGACACATTCAACATTAGCATCACAGAGATGCATTACAAGCAGAGTTAGGACAAAATACATAGGTGTAAAGCACCAAAGATAAGCAAATAAGTATCATTTTTTTTTTCTTTTTGAAAAAAAGAAGTGATCAGTAGTTAAAGCACCGATTTTCTGAAGATTGTTTTGTTATGTTTTTTAGGGGCATGTTTGCGGTCTCACAGCTGCTTAGTTGCTATATTTGAATATCTTGATGATCATTTTTTAGAGAGAAAACATCAGAAAATGGAAATGGAGGAAATAATAGTGAATAGCTGATAAATTGTGTGCTTTTATTTATATGACTGTGACTACAATGATTGCAGGGGCAAATGGTCACACAACAGTGGATGGTGAAAAGGTTGTCTTGCAAAAAAAAAACATTGAAACAAAAGGTCCCTGGAATCTAAACAATCTAATAATGCATCTTCATGATAAAGATGAAATGACATATGAAATCAAATCTCCACCCCCACTGAAACCGCTAAGTGTAACAAAAGGAGAGACAGAGTGTTAGCCTAGAAAAAGTGCCATGGGCAAAATGATAAAGCAAAGAAAACAGCAAATTCATAGAAAGTAACTCTATGTATGACAGATATAACTAATCAAACTGCTAAGTGGTCCAAGGAAAATGATATGACAACAAATTCATTGTACAAAAGGTTAGGGAATTGTAGAAGTTTCATTTTCAAAATGGACCACAGCTCCACCTACCAAACCCTATGTCTGCTAGATGAACATTAAACAGGCTAGTGGAAAAGATGCAATGAAAATGGCACATGCTCCGAAGCACACAAATCGCTCAAGAAGAGATGCCATTGGCAAAGAATCAACGATGATGCATCCTATAAAGATGATCAATTGTATAGATAGCCTTTTGCAAGCTATCATGAGAACCACTGCTTAACACCACAAGTACTCACTTTCACAAAGGTCTTTTGGGTGCCAATCATTGTCAAATGAAAAAATAATGAACTTCACTACAATTTTCCTTTTTAGATTCAGCCTAGTTACTAGATATACCATCACTAGAAACTACAAAAGAGGGTGTTATAGTCAAGCTTTTAATTAAGGTCACATTCATTCAAATTTCTCTGATATAAATAGTGTGAAAACTGAAAACCCTCCCCAACAAAAACCAGAATCATAGTTTCTTGGGAGACAAATGCAACAGTCTATCTTTCAGTTTCAGTAGATCATTTAAAAAAGCTCACAAGCATTTCCCTACTCAAGATTACATGGAAACAACATGAATTCAGTACCTTCACTTATTTAACTACACTAACATACTAACTGCACAGTTAGGCATCACTTTGCGCCCACATAGCTAAAGGCCATGCTTCCATGTGACCAGCTAACGATACGGTTGGCCCCTCCTACTGACTACATTAATTTAGTTTTAGCTCATGATGCAATGATAAGTAGATCCTTTGGCCAGATAGAGAACTGAGATTCACATAAAAAGGCATGCATCCACTCCTACATTACACAAAATGGATCAGGTCATCCCTTCTTAAGATCATTGCGTAGTTAGATGCAGCGGCGTGAATTTTTATTCCATTATCTGAAACTTAAGATCACTTCAATTCATGGACTACTGATCCAAAAAATAAAAGCTAGAGCTCAAGTGTATCAATTCAAAAGTCAAAAGTTACTAATTGTGAAGTGAAAAAAAAAATCATCTTTATAACCTGAAAAAATTATGGATAGAACTAGTTAAAGGACTATCTCACCTGATATTGTTTCCCTCTGTCTGAAACACATCTGGCTTTGATCCAAGCTTCATATACTTCATCTTGACACACTAAGAACAACCTCAATCTGTCACCTTTTTTTCTTCTTATTTCCCTTCTTTTTTTCACCCTTTACTTTACTCCTCCAAGTCTCCAACAATCACCAGAAAATCAGAACCACAAGACCAAGATGAAGCAAGAGACCACTGGCACACAACTATTTACTCCTCAGTCCAGAGGGCAAGAGCAACTATTAACTACAAAGATCTATGCCCTGGTGTCCCCCTTGCCAAGAAACCAAGTATTCTCTCTCTCTCTCTAGATTGGCAAACTATTGAGCCAATCTTGTCAAGCTCTGGGTCCAAGAAAGCACAATGCCAGGAAACCAAGAACTCCTCCAAGTTGGAAATTGGATCACACAAACACAAGCACAGAGGAGGAGGCAGCACCTGCAAAGCACAAGAGCAGCATCTTGGGGTGAGGAGACAGTGAGAATAATTGGGTGAGACAATGGGGGATGGGTTGTAGGGAGACCATGGGTACAAGCACTAGTGAGGCTGGAATCTTATCAGGTTGCAGTGGGGAGGAAAAACCACATGAAGGGGTGCAAATAAAAATCCAATCTTGAGCTCTTTTTTTAAGGAATTTGCACATGTAAGGCAGTCAAACAGTGAGTAAACAAAGAACTGCATGCTGCAGACCACAGGTTTGAGCAAACAGTTGCTTTCCTTGGACCAAGATGAGATTGGAGTGTACTGAAAAAAAAGGAGGTGGTTCTGATTAACTGATTTCCAACCAGATTTTTTAGTGGAGAAAAAAAGGGAGATTTTTTTTACCCTCAAGACTAACCTAATTCAAGAAAAGGAACAGAACTAGGAAATTAATGTTCATAGAGATGAACTTGGAATAAAGTGTGTATACAAAAACTGGAAATGGCTGCACTGCAGAACCATCAATCCAAGAAAAAAAAATCCAGTAGACAGGTAAGATTTTTTTTTCCTCTCAAGATAAGTAGTGAACCAACCAAACAAAAATGTACAGACTGATGAATCCCTAAACACCAATCCCACACACTGCTCCAAAGCTAGATAACACCATCTCTCTGAATTGAGTCACATTTCCAATGGAAGAACAACTTCATGAGATGAGGTCTGAACAACTTCAACACAACCTAACAGAGAAAACATAAAGGAAAGATGAACTTACAAGAAACTGAAGCTCAGGCAAGATCCTTTTCTCTCCCTTTGAAGATCAAAAGATCTCCAGCCACAGGCAAGAACTGATGCTGATGCAGGAGAGCTAGGGAGAAAAATACAAGAAGATTGCAGAGAGGAGAGGGAGAAGGAAGAGAAGCAGTGAAGTGAAGCAGGAGGCAATCAAGCAGACATCTTGCACCTCAGCTCCTGTGTGTTTTTCCCGGGAGGGACAGCTTGTTCAGCTTGCTTTGCTGCTACTCCAATGCAAGAAGGGAGGGAGGTGGTAATGGAGTTAGTTTGGCTTAAAAGCTAGTGCCCGTAGGGTGGGGGGCAAGTGGATGGACTTCTCTGTCCTCACAAATAAAATCTCTCTTTTTTCCCCCTCTTTACCTTCATCTTTTCTTTTAAAAAAAATGGCAATAATATTTTCCATTGGATGGAAGACGCATATGTCGTTCGTACGTACATACTTCCTCCATCATATAATAGACAAACATAGTACATAGTACGTCTGTTCAGATTCATAGTATTATGATGTATCAAATCTCGTAGTATTATGTTTGTTTTTCATGTGAAGGAGGAAGGAGACAACTACGCATGTATATCCTAGATATACACATCCACGGATACACCCCTAACATATGCTAAAGAGACACACACCTTAAGCGTACTCGCAATTTCGTAAATGCACCGTCTCCTAATATATGTTCAAGTCATCTAGCCTTTTTAAATTTATGTTGAAAACCCATAAATATCGCACACATATAGATAGGATATAATTATTTACCCACGACGTAATACGACACCATATTACTGGTGCTTTCTAGATGATAAATTTTTATCCTCTTAAGAAAGGAAGAAAAAGAAGAATAAATGTCCTATAAAGCCTCAGACAATGGAATGGAGAGGGGAAAAAAATGTAGCAAAATATACACGCACATATCGCATCAGTTCCTTTCAGACAAAATCAAGGCCCATGCTGTGACCTCTGAGGTTCCATGTCGGGGATGAGCAGCTAGCATCTCTCACCTTCAATTGACAGTGAAGGTTAGGAGCCGTGACACTGCATCCATAATTGCGTATTTTGCATGAGAGATGTGAGATTATATTCCACAGTGTAATATAATGAAAGCCGTCCATTCTCTGTCAGGAGTTAATGCCCAAGAGTGACAGCATTGTATACATGGTCCCTCTAATTATCAATTTTGGGACCCCAAATTAGGCCAATTTGGTACACGCGTTGCTGATCAATCATCAACTTGTGCAATTATGGAGATAAGCAGAGAGCAAATGGAGAGCTTTCATTGATGACGATCTTGATATGAAATCCAAACACCTCGCCTCTTAAAATATGGCTATTTCCAGTGTTTAAATTTTATGCTGAAATATAACTACTTTGAAGTACTAAGTACTAATTAAGGGGTCTTCATAGGGATGAAATATCCCAAAATACCCACCATCCCACACCTATCTGGCTACCTCCATCAACTGACATTTAGTGAAGGGCAATCTAATCTTTTTACCTCCCTTTTTATTTTGGGAAAATTTATAATGGCATGGTTCCAATTTACCCTTTTATTTTTCATGAGAAACTTCAAAAGTAGCTACTATATTTTTATATGGATGGAGTATTTGATTTCAGAGAGAGGGAAGCTGTGAAGGGAGGATTAACAGTGGAAGTGAAGTATAGAATATCAGTCAAAGTACCTGATGTAATGTTCAAGAAATTTCTTTCAAAAGATCATGTTGGGTCAGTTCTGTTCTCTCTTTTGACCAAACTTCATTTGTTTACATCTTCAGTACGTTGCTTTGGTCTTCTCCATGGCCATCTGAAGCACCGGCCTTTCCTTCTTTTGACCCAAATTTGTGTCAGTGTGCAGGTTTGACTAGAAACTTCACTAACTTAAACTTCTGAAGTAAAAGTATTAAGCAAAATCTAATGTAAACAGAGTGCATGAAAATATATAGATAACTTGAATGTATATACTTATATTAACATCCTAGCATCATGGATGATCCTTAATTGTGATGTCAGGTAGGATCACACTACTTGACCTCAGAAAAATAGATGAAAAATAACCCCCAACTGTGCTTAAGAAGATCTCATCATATCCATCGTCTCCTTAAACGTTTCCCAATGATGGTGCTCCCCTTTTCAAAGTATATTAACAACACTTGTGGTCTACTCTTGCCTGAAGGCAAGCTAATCTCACTTCATCTTTCTTGGTCCCCTCCCCAAAATCTAATATACTTTTCTCTCTTGCTTTCTTTGCATGATTAATTTTCAAGTCATATGCATTGTTGCACCTGAAGTTTTACAATATCATGGTAGCATAGAAATGAGAGGTGACATACATGATACATTGGAAATCAGCACTTACAATCTTATTTTAGTCCATGTTTATAATGTAGGATTTTTTTCTTTAACAATATTAGGAGCTTCTCCTACATTAGAAAATTGTTTACTACCTCTTTAGTTTTTTTTTACTTGATGATTTAGACATTGAAACGGTTTGGAAATTTTGGTTGTGTACGTCCGGTTTGGATGCAGAGGCCGAGTTTTAATCCACTTTCTAACATTTTTTTTAGGAAATTCTACTGCATTGGAAAACTGTTTATATTTGGATATTTCCGACAAATTATACTCCACATCACCTTGAAAATGTACTAGCAAATATGCACACTGAGGCCTGAGCTACATGGTGCAATGCCAAATAGAAATAGTGAAAACTTGAGGTGGCTATGGTGAAATGGAACAAAACACAAAGTACAAGCCTTGCTCTTTCTCTTTATACTATTTATGTTAGGCTTCAAACTTTTTATCTGTCACACTGGTGAGCCTTGACACATGGTGCTGACTCCCCACATTGTGATCAGGAATCTGCTCATTGTTATGAGGGCATGCCTGTACTACCCTTCTTTTCTCCTACACATCTACCCCCTATCTCTCTCTTTCTCTCCTTTCATTAAATTTTTTGTTGCAAGATTTGGGGGATCAATTGTGCAGGTATTAATAGTTAAGTACTTAAGTCCATTGCATTGGTGTAATAGTGCTGTGATCTAGGATCCTGGCATGGGATTTGGATTGGCTCACAAGTCCCAATGGCCAATATTTTGTCTGCCCTACGTATCAGCCCATACTCCCTCAGTCCCAAAAAAAGACAAACCCTGGTTTTCGTGCCCAATGTTTGACCGTCCGTCTTATTTGAAAAAAATATGAAAAAAATTAAAAAGACAAGTCACGCACAAAGTATTAATCATGTTTTATCATCTAACAACAATAAAAATACGAATTATAAAAAAAATTTCATATAAGACGGATAGTCAAAGTTGGACACGCAAACTCAGGGTTTGCCTTTTTTTTTTTGAGACGGAGGGAGTAGATCTGAAGATCCATCAGCATATTTTTTGCAGGTTAGCTGGCCTGCATTGCATCCCCTACCGACCAAAGCAAGGGATTCACATCCCCTGTCATTACTCCAAACATGTGCTCCCTTTTAGACACTGTTACTATTAATCATTCCAGTACAACATCTCAATTACATAACTGTTTGCTCGTGCACATAATTTGTATGATGAGGGAAAAAAAATTTAATAATGAAAACGGTTTATATCTTCGGCTTCTGACGTAAGGCACATAACCACAAGTTTGTTCAAGAGAGCAAAACGAAACATGAGTAAAAAAAAGGTTTACTACCGTTTTTGTTTTGTCCTTGAAAGATATCGTGAGTTACAACAGCAAAATTGTTCCATGACAACTGTGGCTTGATAATTTCTGTGGCAACAAAATTTAGTGATTAAGAGAAATTGTTTAGCTTGGCAAAGCTAGCTTCAAAATAAACAAGTAAACAAACCATATGACCAAGAGTGACATCTTCAGAGAGTATATGTATACATTTCAGTCAGCTTCAAGAATCTCCATCCTCTGCCTCATCAGTTGTAATCTTCTTCTAGAGGATATGAATCTCCAGCAAAATAGGGTGTCCTATGATCCTATGAGGGAGAAAGCATAAGCTATGGCCTACACTATCACTGACTACTGATGTGAGCTGATTTACCACCCTAATTCATCATAGTGCTGCACAGAGGATGTGTCCATGTTCAGCATAGCAACCATTCCCTACCCACTTTCTTGTGTCCATCCAACCATGGCTCCATCAGATTAATTTGTCCTCCAAAAGAAAGACTGATATCATCTAAGCAAAAGCTGGTTAACACAAAAACCATCCTTCTGTCAATTAATGACTCCATCAGAGAGAGATTGAGATGATGGCAAGAAAGAGACTGGAGAACTGATGATTTTTGTGTGGTTAGGTGACAGGACATTGGCATGCATGGATTGGCAGCTTTTTAAGTCAAAGTGAGATTTGGATCCCTCTGTGTGTCATTGTGTTTCATTGGGACCCTGTGTTAGGCAACTAATAAAGCTGTGATTGTGCTTTGTGCATGCTCTTGTTTGGCCAAGAACATGATGACTTGGCAAAAGACCCTACTAGTAGCATCATCACTGATTAACTCTTTTGTGGTTGTTTGCAGTCAGATGCAAAATTGAACTGTGCAAACTCTTTCTGAAATCCTCTAAAGAAAACTTTTCTGAAATCATTTTTTTTGGTTGAATAGGAGTACTACTATCTAGTTGTCACAGGTTCACATGCCCATATGCCTGATGCTTGGAAGTTAGAACTCAGAGAGAACAATCAACTGAACTGATCACCATGCCCATGACTTGCCAAGTTGGCATGTGTTATATATTCTTTCTCTCATCCATGCTTGCTAGGTTCATGCATGGGCATGGATGTAATCATTTTCATCAGTAATTCATCATCCACAACCATAGAAGCATGCATTGAACTCTCTTGAGAAGTGAGAAAAAAATATTATGATCTGATTCTCTCTCATATTTTCTTGTCAACCCATTCAAAGATGCATGACACTAATTAAGTTCATGGCTACCTAATTACTCAGAGCATGAACCTAATACCACCAATAACTACTGCTACAGCAGAGCTTATGCAATAACTTTGATCTATGTAGTAATGAACACCACATGGCATATCTAGCTAGGGACATTAGGAAAGATTCACATCAAATCTTCCATCATGAATTCATGATATATATATCCTCTTGCAATTGCAAGGTGTCTGGTGTTTCATTTGCCTTCAGCCTGGCCCCTACTCTGCTGAGTCTGAACAGGTACACTACTGTGCAAGCATGTTAATGGATGGATCTTTGGAAAAAGTCCAGTGAGAACAGTGCCCAGATTGGATTTTGCTGGGGCTCTCCTTGAAGCAATTAATTAATCAAGATTTGATTAGTATTCCAAGAGTAAAACATAAATAAATAAACTTTGATCTTAGCTAGAATCTAGATACATGCATGCATGTGTGGCTGAATTGGTCCTTGGCCCTACATAGAGAGAGGTGAACATCGATCATGTCACACATCCAACACTTATTCCCCTCCTCTTTTATCTTTTTCAGCTAACCAATCCACATGCATTTCAGATTCTAACAAGGCATTAGGCCCATTTCTTCATGTGCATCTCAAACTAGGATTATTGGATGATTCCACAACCTTTTTTACTTTATTGCCCATGAACCATCAGCTACTTTGTTTCTCTTTCCCTTTCCTTCTCTTTAATTTCGGTTGTCACACTACTTAATTATCCAGATATGTTGAAGAGTTCATTTAAAGGATTTTAATTGGAGAGAATAAAGAAAATGGATTTTTGAATGGATAGATATGGAGAGATTATCAATGTGGTGACCCTCTTTTGATGCAACTATTGCTTTCACTGATCCAGTCCAAATAGTAGTCAATGTACTCTATATGTGGTCCATATATATATCATATATATTTGAAGCTTTCTAAACTAATCTGACATGTTAACCGACAGGTTAAGCATCAGGTCAAAAGAAAGTGTTATACCCTGTTAGATACTTTAATTTGCAAATATTTGACATAATGTGATCCTTTCATTGGTTGAGTTTTTCAAATCTTAACATTTGTATAAGTAACTACTGTCCATTATGTTTCAACATCAACCAAAGACTATAGTGTCTACCAAGTTTGACATGTGGTGTGATTTGTCTAGTTATATTCCCCTGCAAATCACGTGTCTATGTACACTATTATAAGATTATTTATTAAATATTTCCTTAACCACATATTTTTTTTTGTTTTCAAATTAAATATGGTCAAAAGGAAATATTTTTAGTTGCTCAGAAAAGCAATGTGTTGCTGAAAAATAAACCATTGGCAAGCTGGCTTTTTTTTTTTTTGCAAAAGAAAATTGTTTAGCAGCCCTCCTTCTATATGTTAAAAAAGATAGAATAATTTGTTTTGTTAATTAACTTGCTGACCAGACAGTTAACACAGTACCTGTTACTCATAACTACCTTTCAATTAGCCAAAAGAAGGAGCATCCAAAGAGCACCCAAGAATAGATCACCCCTTTGAAATGGTTCCACATAGGATGCCAATGCCAGTGCCACTAGGCAATTAATTACAAAATTAATCACATTTAAGACCAACAAAAGCCATCTCTCTGTACTTGGGATTCCATAATTATAATTGATACTAGTTATAACATGACCATCAGGGGAGATGGGCTTAGTTTATGCTAGTTGACATCATGTGATAGGAGGCAATGTGGTGTACTATTCAAGTGTACAATATGTAGTTGATTAATTAAACTAATGAGGGTTTGCTCCCTGTTAAGTAGTGGCCTGCAACAAGGCCGTTGGTAAAGGTGACCCATGGAACGTGCATGCCGGTGTACTGCCTCTCATGCAGGCCACCATTAAGTGGTTTCCAAGGGTTTTATGTCTCTAGAAGATGGACTAAGTCAAGTTATTGGTTAGCATCATCTTAATCCGTCTTCAACGTCTCGTGAAGAATCTCGTCATCGAACCATAACAGGTAAAATATAGGAGATGAGAAATTGAAGATGCCATATATGTACCACAAGAAAATATAAACACCGAAATATTATGATAAATAGAATATGATATTTGTACTAGAAGAAAATATAAACAAGAAAACCTACATAAGAGAGATGGGGGCTGGGTGGGTTTGAGGGATAAAAACATAGAGGGTCCTTAGTGCAACCCTTATTTGTTACAAGCTTCATCGATTAGATGATGCCATAGACATCGTAAGGAAGATGAGTTATATTCACATTAATTTTGACTCGCATATATAATTAACCTTTTAAAAACTCTACGTAATGAGTTTATGTTATCCTTGACTGTGGTCATCACCGCTCTAGGTGTTTGTGTGTTGGTATAGTGAAGGTGGCCACTTCAAGGAGGCATTCCTACTAATCACCATCATCATCATCATCATCATCATCATTGTTGTAATTATTTTCCATTTACATCTCAATATATTTGACCGGCATTTTGTCATCGGTTCAAAAAAACAAAAATTCTATCTAACTAAATTGAGTATATGTATACCAAACGGATGGATTGAGATCCTCTGACTTACTTCCCTCTGACGTGGGTCATTGACATATGGACCTTCTACTCAATGAGCCCATATTAGTGACTCAAAGTTAGAGGATCCTCTTCCCAAACGGATAAAAACATTTTTGTTGGCAAGTTTGGATTAGTGTGGTGTGCGTCCATCGTAGCAACAAAATCACTCAGAAGTGAGAAGCCAGCACACATGAAGGCCCATTGAAATTAGGCCTGCAGAACAAGCCCCTGTCCGACTAGTGGCCCAGTCCACCCAGAGAGGATCCGCGAATTCGGCCCGGCCCATAAACCCAACAGTGTTACTGGATCGGATATCTCACCTCTGTTGGGCCAAGCGGGCCCGCAGCCTTAACGCCATTGTTTTTGCCGGGTTAGGATTATGACTTATGAGCAAAAACGAAAAGAAAAAAAATATTTTTTTTACTCCGTTTAATATTACAAAAGAGTAGTCCGTACTAATTACAGCGATGAAAATTCAGGGGGAAATATTGGGAAAACAATTCTCCATGTGTTGAGAATGTACAGTGTACATGTTCAGGTTGGAGATGTATAGCAGACTGAACTATTTGATGCAAGTGCAAGGCTAGACAGATTAATTAGCTAGATTGGTTTATATATTAATTAGATAGTTAATTAATTAATTAATTATGCCGGCCAAGAAACGCAGGCCATGCATTTCTGCAGGCTGTTCTTAATTAGCTAGTGCAGCAGCCCAATCATTCCAAATGACGACCAATAATCCAATCCAATCCCAGCTTAATCAACGAATTGATTTCATGCATACAAGTGCCTACCCGTCCAGCCTCATCCACACACCATGTTATGTATTGAAGTATTCTATTTTAGATAAGCCTAGCTATGAGCATATTAAAGTCACATAAGTTCTTTTTTAATAATATATCGAAATGGTTTATATATGTGACCTACGGAGTATGCCGTTAAGCGGACAACCAATAAATTAATTCTAACAGAAAAGAAAGCATAAGGTGTTAGGATATCCATCTTCCTCTAAATTATAACCCAGCTAAAATAACAATAAAAAGACCACATAGATTTATTTAAGCCACACTTGATTTTATTTCGATTTTCGTTAACACGTTTTTTAAATTGCTAAACGGCATATTTTTGTGTAAATTCTTTTTATAAAGAAGTTTCTTTAAACTACCAGATAAATCTATTTTTATACCCTAATCAAAACTCGATCAATTAAAATTATTTAGTTATATGTTATTAATGGTTTTTGTTTTCCGTACTTTGATTCTATCTTTATATTGGTAGAAAATGAGCACGTTGATTAACTGATTCAATTCACCAATCGATCTAGATACTATAGTAGCTGGAATATTAATAAGTTTCAGTTAGAGCAAGGCCAGTAGTACAGCCAACTACTGGCTCCAAAACATCTATAGTCAATCTAATAGTCCATTTATACAATAGTTAGCTATAAAAATATACTACACCATTAATACACGGTCCCACCTCTCATACACACATAACATCTTGGAGTCCGTGTTGCAGCCGGCTACAAATTTATAGCCCGTTTTCTTCTCTCTCTTCTCTTTTCTTCTTGATATATGGGTACAGTCGATTTATAGCCTGCTATTGTACCTGCTCTTAGATCATCAATACGGCATGTGTGTGTACGTGTACCTGCATATATCTTCTAGATGGATCAACGTTGAGTTCGAAAGAAAGAAGAAACTTCCTGAAAAAGATGCGTGTTCCAGGACCAAACCAAAGCTAGCTAGAAGCAACTGATCATCAAGCAAGATCAGATTTGGGTTGTAGCCTGGCGGTGATAGTGACCTGAGTAGTACCTAAGATCCTAAGTTCAAATCTTCTATGAAGCGAATTTTAGATTGGGTTGTTTGTGGGGCTAAGTTCCCTATTTCAATGGCCGCATATATTCGATTGGATGTAGAGGCCGGGTAAAAAATACCCTTCTCTAAAAAAAATCGAGCAAGATCAGATATCTGATATGATGAGAAGTAAGAACACGTAAAACTTTTACCCAAAAAAATACTACGTAGATTGGTTTTTAATTACTTAAAATCTAAAATATAGATTTTATATGATATTTTAAAGCAATTTCTGTATGAAAAATATTCATGTACTAGCAAACATAAAAGAACGGTATAATTCATACACGTACGTTAATTATTACTTGGAGGTGTGAACAGGAGTGAAGACACGCGTGCACACCAGGGACTTCCATGCATGCATGGAGAATTATATTTGAGTGGATTTTGACCTTAATTTTAGACCTGATTAATTAAGTACTAGTGCTAATTTAATTAATCATCATGACTTCGTTCATCCACAGTGGCGGATAATGTGGATAAAAAAATTGATTCGTCGGTGTCATAACGTGTTTATTGATATCATAGTATGCTAATTATGATTAGATCATAGTGTTATAATATATAGATAAACAGTTTTTGTCAAAAATCGTAGATCCGCCCCTGTTCATCCAGCATTCCAGTAGTAGCTAGCTAGCCTTTTAAATTTCATGAGAAGTTTAGAAGAGTACTAGCAAGCTTCGTAGATTGTTCCTTGTTTAAATTTGTTCATATTATCACGAGACTTCCATGCACGTACGCACTGAGAATCCCTTAGCTATCCAGTGCTCAACTGCTCATATTTGAGTGGATTTTGACCTTAATTTTAGACAGATTACTGCTAATTTAATTACGTGTTTTGACTCACCACCGATCCACAGATTGAGCAAGCCCAGCTAATTAACTAGTTGCTTTTTACTACTCCCCTATCCCATAATATAAGGCATGCGTACGTTCCAATATTCAACTTTAAAAACATTTGACCAATAATTATTATAATATAAATTAAATTTTATTTGCTAAAATTAATATCATTGGATTAACATTTAAATTTACTTTAAGATGATTATAATTTTGTTAGAATAAACCCAAGTACTCCGTTTAATATTACAAAAGAGTAGTCCGTACTAATTACAGCGATGAAAATTCAGGGGGAAATATTGGGAAAACAATTCTCCATGTGTTGAGAATGTACAGTGTACATGTTCAGGTTGGAGATGTATAGCAGACTGAACTATTTGATGCAAGTGCAAGGCTAGACAGATTAATTAGCTAGATTGGTTTATATATTAATTAGATAGTTAATTAATTAATTAATTATGCCGGCCAAGAAACGCAGGCCATGCATTTCTGCAGGCTGTTCTTAATTAGCCAGTGCAACAGCCCAATCATTTCAAATATAATGACGACCAATAATCAAATCCAATCCCAACATAATCAACGAATTGATTTCATACAAGTGCCTACCCGTCCAGCCTCATCCACACCATGTAATGTATTGAAGTATTCTATTTTAGATAAGCCTAGCTATGAGCATATTATCCCCGCAAAAAAAAAAAAAAGCTATGAGCATATTAAAGTCACATAAGTTCTTTTTTAATAATATACATAAATATGGTTTATATATGTGATCACCTCTGCCGTTAAGCGGACAACCAATAAATTCTAACAGAAAAGAAAGCATAAGGTGTTATACCCATCTTCCTCTAAATTATAACCCAGCTAAAATAACAATAAAAAGACCACATAGATTTATTTAAGCCACACTTGATTTTATCTCGATTTTCGTTAACACGTTTTTTAAATTGCTAAACGGCATATTTTTGTGTAAATTCTTTTTATAAAGAAGTTGCTTTAAATTACCAGATAAATCTATTTTTATACCCTAATTAAAACCCAATTAAAATTAATTAGTTATATGTTAATGGTTTTTGTTTTCCGTACTTTGATTCAATCTTTATATTGGTATTTGGTAGAAACGAGCACGCGTTGATTAACTGATTCACCAATCGATCTATAGTAGCTGGAATAATAAGTTTCAGTTAGGCTGTGTTTAGATTTAAAGTGGATCCAAACTTCAGTCCTTTTTTATCACATCAACCTGTCATACACACAACTTTTCAGTCACATCATCTTTAATTTTAACCAAAATCCAAACTTAACTAAACACAGCCTTAATCGATCTAGATAACTGATTCACCAATCGATCATCAGTACGGCATGTGTGTACGTGTACCTGCATATATCTTCTAGATGGATCAACGTTGAGTTCGAAAGAAAGAAGAAACTTCCTGAAAAAGATACGTGTTCCATGACCAAACCAAAGCTAGCTAGAAGCAACTGATCATCGAGCAAGATCAGATATCTGATATGATGAGAAGTAAGAACACGTAAAACTTAATTTTACCCAAAAAAAATACTACGTAGATTGGTTTTTAATTACTTAAAATCTAAAAAATAGATTCATATGATATATTAAAGCAATTTCTATATGAAAAGTATTCATGTACTAGCAAACATAAAAGAACAGTATAATTCATACACGTACGTTAATTAATATTTGGAGGTGTGAACAGGAGTGAAGACACGCGTGCACACCAGGGACTTCCATGCATGCATGGAGAAATATATATTTGAGTGGATTTTGACCTTAATTTTAGACCTGATTAAGTACTAGTGCTAATTTAATTAATCATGACTTCGTTCATCCACAGTGGCGGATAATGTGGATCAACAAATTGATTCGTCGGTGTCATAACGTGTTTATTGATATCATATTTATTGATATCATAGTATGCTAATTATGATTAGATCGTAGTGTTATAATATATGAATAAACAGTTTCGCTATAGGTTTTGTCAAAAATCGTAGATCCGCCCCTGTTCATCCAGCATTCCAGTAGTAGCTAGCTAGCCTTTTAAATTTCATGAGAAGTTTAGCAGAGTACTAGCAAGCTTTGTAGATTGTTCCTTGTTTAAATTTGTTCATATTATCACGAGACTTCCATGCACGTACGCACGGAGAATCCCTTAGCGATCCAGTGCTCAACTGCTCATGTTTGAGTGGATTTTGACCTTAATTTTAGACAGATTACTGCTATTTTAATTACGTGTTTTGACTCGCCACCGATCCACAGATTGAGCAAGCCCAGCTAATTAACTAGTTGCTTTTTACTACTCCCTCTATCCCATAATATAAGACGTGCGCATACAGCTATCTACGGTTTAACTTAAAGAACATTTACTAACTTATTATAATATAAATTAAATTTTATTTGCTAAATTATATCATTGGTTACTTTAAATTTACTTTAAGATGATTATAATTTGTTAAGAAATAACCTTATAGTATTGATAAATTATAAGTCAAGATTAGTTTCGAAGACTGTGTCAAGTTTGACCATGCCTTATATTATGGGATTGGGGAGTACTACTAATTTTTTACAACTGTTGAGAGCCATGCTAGCAAGCTTCCCAGAGTGTTCCTGAGTCTTTAATTTTTTTCTTCAGTTAATTCAGGTGTTGACCACGTTACCTAGGAGAAGTACTTTAATTAGTGCCATAACTTTACTAACCAAGCATATGCCTTATAGATAATGCTCCTTCATTTTCAACTCGTTGACAGTTTGTTAGTTACACTAGAGGTGCCTGCAACCTGAGCCCAACAGTGTTGGTCAAACAACAACCAACATTTTGATCAACTAAAATTCTCCTCCACGTCACACCCCAATTCTACATGATAAAAGTGAGTAAAGCACATGTACACATAACATCATTATCCGCTAAATACTCCCTCCGTTTCTAATATTAATGCTTTCGAATTTTTAAACATGTTTGACCGTTTGTCTTATTCAAAAAATTTAATAATTATAATTTGTTTTTCTATCATTTGATTCACTGTTAAATATACTTTTATTATATTATAGTTTTACATATTTCACAAAAGTTTTTAATAAAACGAACGGTACATTTTAAAAAAGTCAACGCGTCAAATATTTAGGGACGGGATGAAGTAGTATAATGTTTTATTTATTCTATTAGGTGAATAAAAACGTGCACACTAACTGATAACATTAATTATTGTATTGTGACAACAGTATTAATTCAGTATACTTGATCATCGATCGACTTAATTAGAAAATTATCATAATTCTGTTGCTGTACTGACACGTACACGGCCTCTGAATTTAATCATCTCAAGGCAAGCAACCTAGCTACCCAGCTATTAATCGTTTCCTTCCAAGTTACATCGTCAAGAGGTTGTAGGTAATTAAGCTACGAAACATTAACCTATAATGACTAGTATTATCAAGAACCTTGTGTATAAATCGATCATACAAACATCACAGTGCTAAAATGTTTGGTCATCTTAGAGTACGATAAGATGTGGCACACAAGCTGTAAGTATCACTGGATTGGTAGTAGCATCACACGGCAAGCAACAGCCATCTGATCGTTCTCTAACTCCAACTACTTCTATCACAATAATATAACTATATCTATTTATTTAGGCTATAGCTGAGCAACCAGTAATTAATTAAGAGAATAAATTACATATGCTTATTTTTCTTATACATGTATTTTATACATATTGTATATACATAAATTAACCACCCAATTCCCAATAAATTGAATTGATCTTAAATTCCTATATCTAATCAAACCAAATCTAGCGCTAACAGATTACAAGATACAAATGAATGAACAAACAATGGCGTAACAATGTACATTATCAATAAATTCAATCTAATCAACATTATCACTAAATTAAAAGAACAATAACTAAATATAGATTATACAACATTAGACCGGTTTATATTTGATCAAATTTTTGGGGGTTGGCTTAGCTATGCGGGATTCATGAGCCTGGGCTCTTATATAAGGCGAGAGGGCAGAGCACCTCTCTCCGTCCTCCGCCGCGCACCGCTGTTCCGGCGGCGGCGGCGACGTCCGGCAGCGCCGGCAGGTTGAGGTCGAAGCCCCGGCTCGCCGCCACCGGCCACGGTCGTCGTCTTCGCCGCCGGCTTGGACGCGCCGGCGCCGGCGGCGCTGCCGATCGTGCTGTCGAAGTGGCATCGCTTGTGGCCGCCCGCGCCTGCCCCGTCGGGAACGCCTTGCCGCACACGTTGCACTCGTGCGCCCTCCCGCGCCGCCGCCGCGGGAGACGCCCGACGCCACGAGGACGGCGTCGCGATAGCGCCGGTTTTTCGTCTCCACCACACCCTCGTCTCAGGTCGGGTACCATGCGGCGGCGCGGCTTCCGGTGGCTGGCCTTGTGGCGCCGCACGAGAGCCTGGTAGGAGCGCGACCTTGCCAGACGGAGCACCGGTGCTCCACCCGCGCCCCGCCGACTCGTCGTCGCCGTCGCCCGTCGCCCGCGCGCCAGCATGAGGAGGCAGAGCGCGAGGTACTCTCCTCGTGGGCGGCAGCTGCGGTCGCCGCCGCGACCGCTTCCGCTTCCCCCACCCCTCCACCTGTCCTCCTCCTCCTCGCCGCCGCCGTGCGTGCGATCACCTCCGCCCTGCCTCCTCTACTACTAACTTCTCGACGCCTCAAGAACCGCTCCCCGCCATGGCCACTAGTAGCTTAATTAGCAAAGCTTGGAGATGATCACAACTATCTTAATTAATTGGTTTCTTGAGCTTGCAAGGGAAAGAGAAGTGCACAAGGAAAATGGAAGGAGAAGAGAGAATGGAGAAGAGGAGTGGTGAGTAGAATTGAAGGAGTAGGAGAAGAGTGTGGGGTTTATATGGGAGGACAAGTACCCTACTAGAAACATATACATGGAGAGAGATGGAGTGGAGTCTGGGGTCAAACACTGAGAAAAATATATGGATCAACATGGATGGATTAGAGATTTATAATCAAGTCGTGGATGATTGATTATGTGTTGCTAAATACCCTACTTAGGAAGGAATTATAGCTACTAGCTTGCTTAGTACTACATGCATGTTGGGATTCATTAGTTATTGATTATTCACTAGCAAATTTATTCTAGAAGAGAGGAGTTGTGTGTGCATGGTGCAAAATAATCCCTCCGTCTCGTAATATCAGTACTGGAACACTTCATAGTAACAATGAATCCTGGTAGGAAGCATGTCCGGATTCGTTGTACTATGAAATCTCTCGTCCTGTACTAATTGGCTATATTATAAACGGATGGAATGTTATTACTTGTTGTATTAATTAATTAATTGTGTTGGTGTAGAGGAGCTAATTGAGCTAGTCCACAGGATGGAAAATTAAGCGTGGAATGATCCAATGGAATGGTCTGGCCGGGCAGCGAGGCGGCGGCCGGTGCAACTGCCAACTGTATTTGTACTTGTGCCACTGTACTAGTGTGATCCATGTAGTAGTAGTAGCTTCCAAATGGAATGGCTGTCAGGCTGGAGTGACGTGTACACTACGTGCATGCTGATCCATCAGAAATTCTATTTTCACACAAGGCAATTTTTCCAACCTTAGTTTTGGGTTCTTGTTTTTCACACGCCACGTCACACTTCAAAAACTGCTAAACGATGCGTTTTTTAAAAAAAAATTATAGGAAAAGTTGTTTTAAAAATCGTAATATTTTATTTTCTATATAAAAATTAGCTAATACTTAATTAATATCCGAATAAGTCACTTTGTTTTTACGTGCGCAGAGATTAGTTTCCAACTCATCGGACCAAACACAGCTTAATTTTGCGTACCACCGGTGTGCATGTGTTAAATCAAGGTGATTAACTAGTTATGCTATGAGATTGAATGAAACTATTATACCAACTAATCTACTTTCTCCTCTTAAAATATTCTATCTAGACGATGGCCAAAACATCTTATCGAAGGTAGATACTACCTCCGTCCGATATAGTGTATTGGTAGCTTTCTATACCCCAACGTTTATGTTCGTCTTATTTTAAATAATATATTTTTTAAAAAAAGTCATACTAAAGTACTATTCAGTTTTATCATCTAATAACAATGAAAATATTAACCACACATACTCCTCTATAAAAAAATTAAATATAGGATTTGATGTGGCATATTATAGTACAATGAATCTGGACAAGATGTATGTTCAGATTCATTATACTAGGATGTGTCACATCAGCACTTAATTTGGTTTTTTATGGGACGGGGGAGTAAACTAGTGCATATCACTGCAGTACACATTGACCATAGTGTCCACGTGGAGGGTAACGATCGATAAGCAGGCGCCACGGAGCATGCAACGTCAGCAAAGTGGCCAGCTCACACCTAACAGCTGACGTCAGCAAGAATGCCCGGCCGGCGCCTTCTCCGGTCTCCACCTGCGCCTCCGCTAGCCGCCACCTGGAGTCAACCTGTGCCAGCCACTCCAGCATTTCATGGCCGGGTAATATATAGGACTCCTCCCTCTGTCGCCGAAAATACGAATCTAGCGCTGATGTGATATATTCATTATATAAATCTGGACAGAGGTATATCTAATATTCGTTGTATTAGGATGAGTCATAATCTAGTCTAAAATAATTTTTTATAACACGCCTAAAGTAAAAATAGAATTATAACTATGGCCCTTCGGTCTTCAATTAGTTATAGTTCTAGATTTAATCCTAAGTCAATTTGAATATCTTTAAACAAAATATGAATTATATATTATAGAAGTATTTTTTTCCTATAAATCCTAAACGAGCTAGTTAAGCTATATGAATTTATGAAAATTGATAATCAAAGATTAGCCTAAAACGATAGCTAATTTGAAACGGAGGGAGTAAACATGTATGATATAGCTAGTTTCTCTATTTTTTCTCTGCTCTCTCTCTAAACTATGTAGTATATTTATGTCTTATCTAGAGTACTCATGTGTAGATCTAGCTATTGTATATTTTTCCTCTCTCTCTCTCTAAACTAGCTAGTACTCCATCGTTTCTAAATATTTTGATACCGTTGACATTTTTAGCACATGTTTAACACATATCGTCTTTTTCGAAACCTTTTATGAATATCTAAATCTATATGTATATCATATAAGTATATTTAATCATGAATCAAATGATAGGAAAAGAATTAATAATTACTTAAATTTTTTAATAAGACGAACGGTCAAACATATTTTAAAAAGTCAACGGCGTCGAATATTTAGAAACGGAGGGAGTATTTATCTTAGAGTACCTGTAGATCTAGCTATTATATGAAAACCAACACTTCTTTTACTTGGTCTCTTCTGCAAATGTGCCTGCAGCCGTGGAATATGTGCATCGTTCAAATGCTCTACACATAACAAACTATAAAAAAAAAAAGAAAAGGAAAAAAAAGGTGTACGTAGCAACTGATGATCGAGTACATGTCCACACGTATACGCGTACATGTACTTATTATTCTTCGCGGCCAAGCAACTGAGCTCACTTGAGTACACATGAAGCTCGCTAGAATTGTCTACATCTCAGTACGTAAAAGTCATGAAAAATATTTCTCGAATACGAGTCTAATGGATAAGCAACTCTCTTAATTTAATTGTCAATGAAAAGTTGAAAAGTTTAATCTTAAACCCGAAAGAAATGTCTAAATCATGGTGTCCCATTAATATGCTTGTTTGCGTTTTTTAGTAACACATGCTTTAGCTAATAAATAAAAATAATGCGCGAGTTGAAACCTAGCTTAGCTTAGATCCACTTCAAGTTCTGAACTTAAAACGAGTTTTCCCATTATGATTAAATGGTTTTTTCAGTGATAGACAACGTATCAACGAGATATCTATAATGACTTTATTAATTTTAAGATATATCGGCTCAGCCAGTAAGTTAGCGTTGGTCGTTGGATGAGTGCGCTTATACAAGTACCGTGTTTCGAAGAAAAAGATGCGCTTAATCAGCGTCAGTTGATCTAGCCTCGGTGCAAAATGTAGGTATCGGAAAACCGTGGCCCATTTCTGAAAAAAAGAGAGAGAAAACTGTGGCCCAGGAACAGATTGTAAAGGAACTTAACAAGCCCAAACCGTTAGAGAAAACCCAATGTGCCAGATCAGATACCAATTAGGCCTCCACTAGATCACGGCCCATCAATTTGTCACCCAGTCTGATTATCATCCTTAGTCCGATAAACGGGATACAACACATCCCTTAACTTACAGAACCATGCAAACGTGGTCCCTCGATAGTATTGACCCTGATTTAGTCTGACATGGCGCCTACATGGATCATTTGATTAGTTCTTCGTCCCATGTGGCATTAACATGGCGTTTACGTGGCAATTCTATCCGGATAAATAATAAAACCCATGGGGCCTATATGTCAGTTACACACACAAAATAATAAAAAAAGTGGTGGGGCCTATTTGGCCCCACATGCCATCCCTCTTCTTTCTATCATATCTCTCTCACCTGGGCAGAGCATGGTGGAGCGGGGCAGCCAAAGCACGCGACGGGCAAGCCGGAGCAGCCGACCTACGGAACAGAGCGGCAGCGGCCGGAGCAAGCCGGCATAGGCGAGGGTCAAGGCGGCGGAGGATGACGACAACAATGCAGGAGCCGCAGACGACGCCGACCTGGACAGAGTGGAGAAGGTGACCCCGCCGCCGCCGCTGCCACTGTCGAGGCCGTGCCTGGTAATGTCGTCATTTGTTGTACACCTCTCGTGTCGTCTCCGCCGCCCTAGGAGGAGTCCCTGGCCATGTGGCCCTCCTCGCCGCACTTGTAGCACGCACAACAGCCTCCTTGCCGCCGTACCTGCCTCCACCTCCATAGCCGCAGTCACCCCAACCGTAGCCGTGGTCCCCGCCGCTAGGACGAAATCCGCTGATGACGTCGAACCACATCACCATCCCCTTCACCCTCTCCGACGCCATCTCACGCTCTCCACCTGTCGGCCATGGAGCGCACGAGCTCAGCGGTGGAGATGAGCGCCGCGTGTGGGAGAGGAGTAGCGAGGCGCGGCGGCGGGAGAGAAAGGAGAGGAGCGACGCGCGGCGGGAGAGAGAGGAGCGTGCGCGCGACAGCGGCGGGGGAGAGAGCGTCGCGTGACAGCAAGCAGGAGAGAGGAGAGGAGCGTGGGTGGCGCGGTGGTGGGGGAGAGAGCGCCGTGAGGGTCGCTGGCCTACCCGCTTCTCCCTCTCTGCCATCCGGTGAAGAGAAGGAGATAAGGTAGATGTGGGGTCCACTATTTTATTTTT
>CM020189.1:17104052-17165590 GCA_009805545.1 Oryza longistaminata
AGGGTGAAGGGAAATGGTGATGTGGTTCGACGTCATCGGCGGATTCCGTCCCAGCAACGGCGGGACCACGGCTACGGTTGGGTGACTGCGGCTATGGAGGCGGACGGCAGGTACGACGGAAGGAGGCTGCTTGTGCGTGCTACAAGTGTGGCGAGGAGGACCACAGGCCAAGGATTCCTCCCTAGGCGGCGACGACGAACACAAGAGGTGTACACACGGACGACGACTTACTTGGCACGCCCTTGACGCTGGCAGTGACGGCGATAGGGTCACCTTCTCCCTCTGTCTGGGTCGACGTCGTCCGCGGCGCTTGCGTTGTTGTCGTCATCCTCCGCCGCCTTGACCCTCGCCTATGCCGGCTTGCTCCGGGTGCTGCCGCTTTGCTCCGCCGGTCGGCCGCTCCGGCTGCCCGTCGTGTGCTTTTGGTCGCCCCGCTCCACCATGCTCTGCCCAAGTGAGAGAGATAGGATAGAGAGAAGAGGGAGCAATGTGGGCTAATGGCCCACCATTTTTTTTATTATTTTGTGTGTGTAACTGACATATGGGCCCACGGGTTATTATTTTTCGGATAGAATCGCCACATATGTTGGGTTTAGTCCCACATCGGTAATTGGTGATGGGGCGAGCACGACTTAAAGGTGGGGCGGTCCTCACCCATCAGATCTAGTCCTTTTGGGTTGTGTAGGCCAGGATCTAAAGTTGTGCTCCGGTTGGGCCTGTGGTGGAGCAGGCCCAATGTGACCTGGGTGCCCACGGTTGGTGGGTCGGGCTGCGCACTCTAACAATGTAAGCACCACCGTTAATGCCACATGGTACGAAAGACCTAATCAAGTCGGCCAAAACCGGGTCAATCACTGTTTGCATGGCTTTATAAGCTGAGGGATGTGTTGCATCCGGTTTTTCGGACTAAGGATGAAAATCAGACTGGGTGACAAATTGAGGGCCTAGAATGAACTTAATCCCAATTTATATAAAAAGCCCGTTCGTCGGGATTCTGGCTGGAACTGATTGGCGCCCGCGTGATCTCTAGGTGGACAGGCCCTGATTTTGGTAAAATTATCCCCCTCTCCGACGCCATCTCACGCTCTCCACCTGTCGGCCATGGAGCGCACGAGCTCAGCGGTGGAGATGAGCGCCGCGTGTGGGAGAGGAGTAGCGAGGCGCGGCGGCGGGAGAGAAAGGAGAGGAGCGACGCGCGGCGGGAGAGAGAGGAGCGTGCGCGCGACAGCGGCGGGGGAGAGAGCGTCGCGTGACAGCAAGCAGGAGAGAGGAGAGGAGCGTGGGTGGCGCGGTGGTGGGGGAGAGAGCGCCGTGAGGGTCGCTGGCCTACCCGCTTCTCCCTCTCTGCCATCCGGTGAAGAGAAGGAGATAAGGTAGATGTGGGGTCCACTATTTTATTTTATTTTGTTTGACTGACATGTGGGTCCTCTATATTTTGTTTTAGTTTTTAAATTTTGCTTTTTTATTTTTTTTCTCGGATCACACTGCCACGTAAGCATCATGTCAATGCCACGTGAGACGAAGACCAAATCAAATGAGCCACGTAGGCGCCACGCCATCCAAAACCGGTGACAATACCATCGAGGGGTCTTGTTTCCACCGGTTTTGTAAGTTGGAGGACGAATTGTATCTGGTTTTTTTGGTTCAATGAAGAAAATAAGACTAGGCGACAACTTGAGGGACCTACAATGAACTTATTCCTTATTAATTTCACTAGCTGCTTAAATCAGGCCCAAAATCAACATATTAGTCATCAAATAAATCCACTCCACTAGAATCAGGCTTTAATTGGAGTATTTCCCAAACAGAAGAAAGAAAAGGAAATATGAAAGGCAGATTAGGCCTTACTATTAGTTTCCAAGGTACGAAAATGACATTTTGCGATTTGCCAACATCAACACTAGAAAGAAAATTTAAAAAGGTGATGCTGATTGGATCCCTGAAACTAAAGTTTCGTCCCTGACCATCACTACCCTGTCACAAGGTGATTAGTGACGACTCCCCAATTGTCTCAATCGATGCTTCTTCACTCTCCTTTTGCTTAGACCTTATCCCTGAGCCATCACACATTTTCACACACAGACACCTACCTTGTCGAAAGACAAGAGTCGTCGTCACCATCATCATCCACATCATAATCACTTTCTTAATCCTTCTCTGATGAGTCACCAATGATTTGCACAGTAGCTGTAGTGCTGTTTGGTGACGATTAATACTCCCTCCATACTCATAAAAGAAGTCGTTTAGGACAATGTTTAAGTCAAACCTTGGAAATATAGATCATGAATAACTCTTAAATTGTTGAGTTTGAAAATGTAAAAATTATATGTATAGATTTGTCTTGAAAAATACTTTTATAAAAGTATACATATATCACTTTTGAATAAATATTTTTATAGAAATAAGAAAATCAAAGTTGTGTTTTGGAGACCGTGTCGCTGTCCTAAACGACTTTCTTTACGAGTACGGAGGAAGTAAATATATACAGGTGCTTAATTAATTTCATGTATTTATTTTCTTTATCTTTTTTCTTGTGAAGTCGCCATCAGGTGGTCCATTACGGTAACCGTGTGTATATATGGGTATAATTTCATCAAAAGAGTCATGTCATGCTTTGAGCGAGCTTGATGTGAATGTGATGTGTTGCTGTACATTTGTGCCATTAATTAATAAATTAAAGCCAGTCCAATAATCTGGTCAAGAGTGTAATAAACTATTGGATTAGTACTAATTGCTGTTCTCCGATGCAATAAACAACACTAATTACTTGCCCGGAATCCGATATGCACAGTTTCATATCACTCCCCAGTAGTACCAGGTCGGTGCCGACTTTGCCATCCTGCAAATTGTATCAGTATTTTATCATTAAAATTTAGTACTACTAATTTGTTAGTAGTATATGCTTTTCTGCATATTAATAATTGTTCAGTTGCCACAGAAAAAAAACATTTTCTGAGGCAGAAAATGCACTATTTCAGAATTGAATCATGCTTTAGAAGGAACATGCCATGGTCTGTCTGCTGTGCTAGCAGCTGTACTTTTTGCCTCTTCATCTGCTTCATTCCATAGCACATAGGCCAAATTTGCACAACTCATGTGATCTGTGATCTGTCCACCACAAGGTTAGGTCTCCCTAATCATTAACCAAAGTGTGACATTAATTAAAGAAGGAAGTTCATAATCAAAGTGATTTGTGAGCAAATGTAGTGCCAGGATCATGGGATCCTGACAAACACAGTTTTTTTTTTTCATCAGTCTATAACGGTGTCATTATTTTTTTGTGTGTCAATCAAGCAAAAACCTTTTCTCTGAACAGTAAAGTATGCAGCAAGTCGTCAACGGAGTATAGTACTAGTAGTAGTGACAGTAGTACTACCTGAAAGCTCATGCTTAAGTTGCCAGGGAAGAATAGTAAACAGCAATCTCCCCATGTGATGATCCTTCTACAACAAAAAAGTTTTTTTGTGCATGATGCTATGATGATCTTTGAAAAGATTGGAGTAGTAGTGTCATGCACTACACAGGGATTACATTACAAGTTTCACACACAAAAAAAGCTGATTTTTTTTCACCTTTCAAGCAACAAAATCTCTCACACACAAAGTAGTTTACCTTTAGCTACATCACTGTGTTGATACTGGTACCTTTTGTGATCTAGGAGTAATTAATATAATCATATAGGCTTTGACTGTTCGAGCTACGGTTGATAAGCCGTAGAAAATGAAGAGAACAATAAAAAATAATTTATAAATAAAATTTTTAAATCTGTGTCACTAGCAGTTTAAAATATAATGTTACAAAATATTAAAAAAAATTAAAATTTAAACTCTTGTGCATGATATGTTAATAAACAGACTTTTTAAAGCCTAGGCTTAAGTGATGTTCAATCCAGGTAAACAGAAGGGTTATAAAATTGGTTATTTTTGTAAAAATGCTTTGACAGTTGACACCACTAATCCATTCCAAATTTCCAATACAATGAACACTGATGCTGAGGAGGAACCAGCCAGGAAAGGAGATGGTGCAGAAGAACCCACACCACCCTGCTCAGTGCTCACAGATGCACAGACACAGGGCTCCTCCCCAGTTTTAATGCTAGGACACTCTCCCCATCCTTGGAATCTGTTGCATTCAATACAGCTCTCAAAAAACTAAAAGAAAAAAGAAAACAAGATTTAATGTTGTCCTAGCTAGATCCATCCAAGGCTCCAAAAACACTGTTTGGCTCCTCCCAGTAGCTGAAGTGAACTGAACTCCTCTCATTTTCAGAGTGCGTTAGTACTCTCTACTCACTCCTCCTCACATGTGTTGTGTTTTGCTTGCTTGTGTGATTAGTGGAGTAATCAAGAAGAAATAGTGGGGAAAGATAAGTGTGTGTGGGTGTGGCAATAAAGGTGAAGTCTTCAAGTTTGCAATCTTCTCCCTTTGCTCCCCACAAGATTACAAATCTTGTGTTTGTCTTGTTGCCACTGCCGCTGGTGATAGACTCTACCATACTAGAGAAAGCCATAGAAAGGAGATAAGAAGAAACCAAGAAAAGGGAGAAACAAAAGTTGAAGAAGACTTTCTGCTGATATTTTGCACATATATATAATTTTTTCTCCTCCATCTGCACTCTCTGGAAAGAAGAAGAAGGAGCAACTTGGAGCTTGAGCTTTCTGAATTTGTAAGTTTATTTTGCTCTAATTTTGGGCTACCAATTGGGTTCTCATTTCTCTAGTGGTGGTGACTAATTTCCCCCTTATTTTATTGTGTTGATGTGAGGTCCTGGGGTTTTCTATCTCTGCATCGTTTTCGCTTGCATTTGTTTAGAGATTTGTTCTTTGAACAAAGCATGCAGAAATCTCTGAGGACTGAAGTGTTTCTCTCTGCTTGTCCCTTTCTCCCCAATTGTGGAATAACTAAGAGGAATCGACATGGGGTCTAGTCTTCCATTCCACAAGATTTGCATCTTCCCCATGAATCTTCCAAGAAAATCTGTATCTCTTCCTTCCTTTTCTTCTAGGTCTTGTCTTGCAAACTAGGATAAAGATACAAGGTAGTAGTACAAGAAACAGTAAAGGTGAAAGTCTTGTGTTCTTTTCCCTGCGATTTCTTCTGAAAAAGTCGCCATATTTTCTCTCTCTCTCTGAACAAGAAAAAGCTTTGCAATCTTGGAGTGTTGCTTCTCACCCAGTGGTTTCTCTGCTTGTTCTCTTCTGATTAATAACAGTAATAGTAGCTCATTAAATTGTATCTTTTTATTTATTTATTTCTGTTGATGTGAAACGCATCCAATCTCTTGCAATCAATGTGAGCATAAAAAGGGGGAAAGAAAGGTGGGAGTCTTTAGGTTTCTACTCCTAAAATTTGGTTCTTTCTTGTGTGCAGCAGTTGGTCTAATGGGGGAGATGAACCAGCCGCCGCCGCCGCCGGTGGCCGTGCCGCCGCCGATGGTGATGCAGCCAATCATGCACCCGCCCGTCGGCACCGGCGCCGTCTTCCCGCCGCACGAGCAGTTCCACCATCTCGCCTACTGCGTCCACTCCAACCCTTCTTGGGGTAAGGAAACCCCAACCCCTGCCTCTCTTCTTTTTATCTTTCCTTGTGTGTGTTTTTGTGTGGTTGGTGAATGGATTGGATGATGAATATTCCCTTTCATCCCTAAAAATTTGGGAGATTTGATTTTTAGGAGTATCTGCTGGTTGGGGTTTTTTTGACTCAAGGTATTTTTTGCCTTTGGAGTGGGGGAGCTTCTGTGTTGTGTTGTTTTTGTATGATTCTTGAATTGGGGGGTGTCCAGAGATATTTGATGTGTGTTTTGATTTGAAGATTTTTTTTTTTAGCATAACTCCTGTTTCACTCCCCTGCTAATATTTGAAGAGATTATGGTGTCTACTGGTGCACACTATTGATGTTTTCCAGAGAGTTGTAGCTACTATTATTTTTTATAGACTAGTAAAAGGAATTGGTGGTGGTGATGATTTGCTTTACACCCCACTACTTCATCAGATCTTTAGTGAATGGATTTATGTAGACATAGCTATTGTTTGTACTACTACATGCTTATGTATGTAGATGTTGAATTCTTTGTAGTACATACGTATATGCAGTTGCTGGTTGACCTAGTGTGAATATTTTAATTGTGAAGGTAAGTATAACTGTATTTGTGTAACCATGGAACTTTTGACATGTTCATTTGAGATCCCCTGCAATATAGAGGCAAACACACTAGTTCTGTCAAAAGAATCTTAGAAGAGTAGTAGGATGTTCAGGCAAAAACGCTATGAAGTGCTATCTTGATCTTTTTAAATTATCAAATGTACTTCTGGAAATTAAATTACTCATGTCGATTCCAGAAATGATTAAGACATATAAAGCTTGTGCTCACTAAATTACTATTGTTGATATTACCTTCAGTTCAGGTGGCCGCACTTGCATTCCTCCACTATCTTGTGATGCTGGGTTCTACTGTCATGCTTGCATCAACTATTGTTCCTGCAATGGGTGGTACCCCGGTAAGTACATTGTTTATTTTGTTATAAAGAGTTTATTATGTACCATTATAGTTCTTTTCTAAAGAATTGGTACTGACCTTTTCCCGCTTGTTGCTAATAGGGGGATAAGGCTCGTGTTATTCAATCCTTCCTATTTATGAGTGGCATCAATACTCTCCTCCAAACACTTGTTGGAACGCGGCTCCCTACAGTTATGAATGCTTCCTTTGCATTTGTCGTCCCAGTACTGTCAATAGCCAAAGACTTTGAACAAAATAACTATGCGAGCAGTCACCAGGTAGAGTACCGTTCATATTTGTTCAATCATAGAAAAATGTCTGGATCATGATCAATTTATTTGCAATGATTGATCAAATTATTATTGATTACTTATAACCTATTAGGGATTTTGCAGAGATTTACTCACACAATGAGAGCAACTCAAGGGGCTCTGATTGTTGCTTCTATCCTCAACATGATTCTTGGGTTCAGCACAATTTGGGGGGCATTCGCCAGGTACATATCTTATAATATTTGTTCTTAGACTACAATAGTCATTTTGTGCTAGATTTTTTCAAGGTATTGACATTTGAATTGATTTCTTTCCAGGAAATTTAGTCCTGTAATAATGACCCCTGTTGTTTGCGTTGTTGGTCTTGGGCTATTTGCACTTGGCTTTCCCCAGGTACGATCTCTATATTATTTTTACAGGAAAATCTAGCAGTTCGCAAATAAAGGAAGCATGTTCTCTTTGGTTTCCCATGGTAGGTTGGAAAGTGTGTGGAGATCGGGCTACCAATGCTAATCCTTGCAGTTGTTGTGCAACAGGTAATGAATTAATCTCCTTATAGGGCGGTTTCTTTTAATAACACTCTAATCGGTGATATACTACGAAACTTACTATTTACTATGCTGTGTATGCAGTATGTGCCATATTACTTCCATCATTACCATGAGCGAATCACCTTCTTGTTTGAGAGGTATTCGTTGCTTCTTTGTATTGGGATTGTGTGGGCCTTTGCAGCTATCCTTACTGCTGCTGGTGCATACAACCATGTTTCACTCAAGACCCAGCAGCACTGCCGCACTGACAAGTCCTATCTCATATCATCGGCACCATGGTATTGTTCTCAAGTATATTGATTATGAACTGATTTTAAAAGGCTGTAGGTTCTTCAGATAGCCAATTCTAATCGACCCTTTACATACATGCACTTCTAGGATCAAAATCCAATACCCCTTCCAATGGGGTACACCAATCTTCACTGCAGGTCATTCATTTGGAATGATGGGTGCTGTACTTGTTTCTGCTTTTGAGGTAAGACCAAGGCCCAAAAATGTAATCAGATCTCTTCTGTTATGTTTTATCTTTTGTTGTTTCTAATGTGTGTTATCTCATGTAGTCCACTGGTGCACACTTTGCAACTGCACGTCTAGCTGGTGCGACACCACCTCCAGCTAGTGTCCTTAGTAGGAGTGTTGGTTTGCAGGTGAGTTTTGTTCAATATAAGATTTTATATTCTTACACCACATCTCAGTCTACATTACCGACACCAATAAAATGTCTTGTCTGTATCTAACTTGCATTTGAAAACAACTCCCCAGCTCATTAATCTCTAACAAGTAATAGCGAGACATCAAATATGGTTGTTTGTACATACTATGCATGACTTTCCTTTGTTACTAAAAATATTGATTTAATCGGATGGATCTGTGGGAGAGCTGTTAGTTCAAGTCCTTGATTTACTAATGCTATTACCTATTATTTATTTTGCCATCCTTGCTTTTACTTGTGAAATTTTCTTGTGCCATCCTTGACGACTTTACAATTTTACTCGTATGAAATGCAGGGCATTGGAATGTTCCTAGAAGGTATCTTTGGCGCTCCAGCTGGTTCATCTGTATCAGTGTAAGGGGATCTCAACTTTTATGCCCTTTCTATGAGTTTGTTATTCGAGAAGACTAGAACAGTTCCATGCAAATAGATGTTAAATATATATGCTTCAAACAATAAATGCTCAAAATAAGATGTAGTGTTGGTGTTAACAGAGTATCTAGTCCTACATTCTAGCTATAGTTGTACATCGTTCTGGTTAGGTAAAGCTTTTTGTGGTATTCAGTTTATTACTCTGGGGTAGGAGCTGATTAGGAACCATAGTACACATGATGAAATGTAAAGTTCACATATTTTTATGGGTAGGCCATGGTATGAAATTATTCTGTTATTATGTACAGAACATGTAATTATTCTGTACAACTAACCATAGCCAACTTGACGGTCCCTGCTTACACACTTAAAAAAGATACGGAGTACTTGCTTTGCAAACCCTTTTGTGGTTAGGAATAGTGGAATACTATACTGGTGGGCTTTGATCACATTGCATGAGAGTAAGATTTAGTTTCTTTATATTTGTGTTCATTTGTGAACTGAAAGGACCCCTTGCCTTTAATATAATGCAGTGAAAACATTGGGCTTCTTGGACTAACAAAAGTTGGAAGCAGGAGAGTGATCCAGATATCAACTGGATTTATGATTTTCTTCTCCATATTTGGTAATCTTTTGGTCTCATCTTCAGTTGCCAAAGGGGAAAGATAGTTTTGTCTGAAATTTGTAAACTTCTATTCATGCAGGGAAGTTTGGTGCTTTCTTTGCATCTATTCCATTGCCAATCTTCGCAGCAATTTTCTGTATCTTATTTGGTATTGTTGGTGAGTCCGAATTTTCTTTCTTAAGAGTCCTTGCATCGATGAATATATATGGCCGCAACATGATTGTGTTCATTTTATGTTCTAATCTGTTTTTTTTGGCATATCAGCTGCGGTGGGAGTCTCGTACATGCAATTTGCAAACACAAATTCGATGAGGAACATATACATCATTGGACTTTCGCTGTTCCTAGGCATCTCGGTTCCTCAATACTTCCATGAGTATACTGCTTCTGCTAGCACTGGACCTGCCCGAACGAATGCTGGATGGGTATATTCCTTGCCCCCCTCGCATGCTATTTACACAGCATTATGTTCTGACCATCTGTGATCTGACTGTGGTGATGCATTCTGGAATTATATTTTTGGTCTTTGCTCCTGCACTCTTTAAAAAAGTTTATACCTCGGTGTATATTATTTTAATTAGACACCTTTGGGCTTTAATTGTCTTAGGTCTGTGTCTTGAACTCTTGGTACATGAGTTCTGGTTTCTAAACAAATCTTTTTTGTTTCCTATTGCAGTTCAATGACATCATAAACACAGTCTTCGCCTCTGGCCCGACAGTGTCACTGATTGTCGCATCGATCCTGGACAACACACTGGAGTTTAGAGGCTACGAAAACGACCGGGGGCTTCCATGGTTCATGCCGTTCCTGCACCGTCGGAAAGGTTACTCGGATCCTAGAAACGACGAGTTCTACAGCTTCCCGATCAGGGTGCATGACGTCATCCCGAGCCGATTCCTCTGACGGGCGAGGGTAGCGCCCGTTACCTGCGCTTCCGCGCATGTAAATCTCTTTGTTCTTGTTAGCCCTCCTTACTCCTGTGACATGTAGCAATTGGCACCGCCAAGATTAAAAAGTCTCAACTTAGTGGGGATATGGTACAAATGGTTAGGACTTTTGGTTTTCTTTTCTTTTTCCTCCCCTTTGGGCCAACCATTTGGTTAATTACATGATGGTGTAGAGTTGGTTAAATGATTTTGGGATGGATCTTTAAAGAATATCAGCCACCTCAATTTGTTGATTGCTCAGCCAGTGATGTAGATGTGCTTCCAGGACATGCATTGATTTCATCATAACTCTGTAATCACACCATCTTTTCACTGCATTTGATTGAGAAAACTTCAGAATCAGACCTGATGCACATTGAACTCAAGAGTCTGGTCTTTGGATGACTGCATATAATCAATCAGGCAGTAAATTCCAGCATGATGCCACTGCCATCTCCTTCACCCTATAAAAAGAGCAGGTGAAGTATCAGGCTATCAGCAGCTTGTTTTTGTTTTCCTTGCCTGAAGTTCAGAGAGATGATCAACAAGAGTTCATTCAGCTCAGTTGTAGCCTTGTAAGCCTTGGAGGCGTCAGGAACTGAGAGATAACTCGGAGTTAAGCTGTTGCCTGATGACGCTTCTTATTACGTGCTGATATGATGCTAGAAACCAGTTTCTACTCTGTAATCTCTGATGACACTGTCGCACATTGGCCTGAATCTTGATTTGATACCTTGTATCTGCTAAACTGGAGTTGAATGCGATAAATTGGTGCCTAATCTCTAATCAGTTTTCTGTTTGCTTCGTACGGCCCATCTGATAGTGTACTAAATCAGCTGTACTGAAACTCTGAAAGCAAACACTCAATTTTCAGATATGATAATGTCCTTGAGGAAAGTAGAAAGACACTCAATTTTTCAATTTATAGTATTAGATCAAATTAGAGTGAACAAAATGAACACAAAAATAAAATATTTAGAGCAGAGTTAAACTACTGTACTTATAAGTACAAATTGCTAATGGATTGCCTCATTGTAACAGATTTTCTTTCCTCTGCTCCTGCTTTGCTCCAATCTTGCATTTCGTTTATAGAACTTATTTATTACCTGCTCACCCCGTAGCTTCTACTCTAAAAGATTCGATTGGTTCGTCACAACGATGAAATGGTGGTGTAGACTGTAGAGTTGGTGAATTAGAGCACCCGCAATGGTAAAGTAAGGTGCTATCTATAAAACATGTATATCTCAGCAATAGACTAGATTAATAGTAAACCACTTCAATATTATGTCTACATGGATATCTATAGCTCTCTAATCCATTGTCTCGTTTTTCTCTACAGACTATCTTCAGGTTAGTAGATAGCTTTCCTCTCTCTCTTCATTTAGGCTCTGTTTGTTGCTGCCTGTTTGCAACTCTCCCATCTCGATTTTCGTGCGCACGCTTTTCAAACTGCTATTTCGGTACGTTTTTTTCAAAAAAGTTTCCATTTTTGAAAAAAAAATTAGCTAATACTTAATTAATCACGCGCTAATAGATCGCTCTGTTTTCCGTGCTGGAGGCCACAGTTCCGAACATGTAGTCTCGAACACAGCCTTATTATTATTTGGATAATTTCTCTATTAATGATATGGATTTTTTATAATAAAAATGATTTAAATCTCCAGCTTCTACTTCAACAAATAAAAAAGAAACTTCGGGTGATGGGACAAACCTCTAACTCTCTCTTATTATTAACTAGCATTAAATCACATAGATTAATGCATCAATTCTAATGGACCACGCAACCCATAATGAAATAAGAAACCATTTGCTATCGATTCGAAGGGTACAATACTATTGTGCATAGTATTCTGCTTCTTCTGTGGTAGCATCACAGATTAAAAGTGGAGCCAATATGAAGATATGAAAATAAATTGCAGCATGTTAGACAATTGTTTACCATTAAAATCTGTCATTGCGATAATGGGTCTGTTCGGTTCAGCTGGACTGTGGTTGTACAGCCACAGCGCTGCAGGCCTCCCAGCATAAATTGTTTGCTGAGTCCTGTAGATACAGCGGTGCTGCTGTCACAACCAGCTATTCCAAATGCACCCAATGCTAAATTAACCAACATAAAGAACAAGCTTCAATTACTATGTTCTTTTTCATGGACCTAAGTACTTCTCTAAGCCAATTATCAAAAATATTTTTGATATAGGTGGAGGGATATTAAAAGCAAAAAAACACATGTATGCAAACAACTCGAGTAATATGACTCTAAAAGAAAAGACGCTAGATTGTCTCTTTTGCATAATAGAAATTAACAACAATATTTATCTCCCCTAAAGCTAGGTTATCCTTTGTTAGGACTACTTTGTTATGAAGAAACGAAGTTTCTAATAGAACCTTTAAATCCCATAGTATCCTCTCGCAGATTCCAATATTGGAGTTCATATAGTCTCAATATATATAGATCTAACCGAAAATTAGCCATTCCAGTACATCCATTGATCCATCGTAACTCTATGACTGCAGTACTGCACCCTTCTTTTACCCTTCATTTGATGAGAAATGTAACAGATTTTCTTTCCTCTGCTCCTGCTTTGCTCCAATCTTGCATTTCGTTTATAGAACTTATTTATTACCTGCTCACCCCGTAGCTTCTACTGTGAAAGATTCGATTGGTTCGTCACACGATGAAATAGGGGTGTAGAGTTGGTGAATTATTATTATTTTTGGATGATTTCTCTGTTAATGATATGGATTTTTTTTATAATAAAATGATTTAAATCACCGGCTTCTACTTCAACAAATAAAAAAGAAACTTAGGGTGACGGGACAAACCCCTAACTCTCTCTTATTATTATTAACTAGCATTAAATCAAATAGATTCTTGCATCAATTCTAATGGACCACATCATCCATAATGAAATAAGAGACATAGTGTCATGCTTCTTCTGTGGTAGCATCGTAGATCAAAAGTGGAGCCAATATGAAGACATGAAAATAAATTGCAGCAGGTTGGACAATTGTTTACCATTAAAATCTGTCATTGCGGTAATGCCAAATTAACCAACATAAATCACAAGCTTCAATTACTATCTTCTTTTTCATGGACCTAAGTACTTCTCTAAGCCAATTATCAAAAATATTTTTGGTATTACGAGGTGGAGGGATATTAAAAGCAAAAAAACACAGATATCCAAACAACTCAAGTAATATGACACTAAAAGAAAAGACGCTGGATTGTCTCTTTTGCATAATAGAAATAACAATATTTATCTCCCCCACTTTCTTCTATCCAGGTTATCCTTTGTTAGGACTACTTTGTTACGAAGAAACGAAGCTTCTAATAGAACCTTTAAGGGGCAAGGTCAGATTGGTAGTTGGGCTTCAAAATAGCGTCAAATGAGCAATTCTCCAAACCTTTAAATCCCATAGTATCCTCATGCGGATTCTAATATTAGAGTTCATAGTTGCAGTATATATAGAGCTAACCGAAAATTAGCCATTCTAGTAAATCCATTGATTCATGGTAACTCTATGACTGCACCCTTCTTTTACCCTTCATTTGATGAGAAAACATCAGAACCAAACCAATTTCACATCGAAGCAACCTGCAAGTGAAATGAAGTAGCAGCAACTTATTTTTGTAGCTTGATATTTTGAGAGATGAACAAGAGGATCAGCTCATGGAGTTGGTAGGCCTGAGAGGCGTCAGGAACTCTCATATTAGCTGATAGGAATCAAGTTGTTCCCCGTCCACTGTGCTTCAGACTCTCTGGCTTCTCCACACATGTTTGGCATACATATTGCAACTCTTGGTTTGGTGCTAGCAACCTGTTTCCTTTTTGAGGGAAAGCTAGCCAACCAGTTTCTGCATCTTGCAGGCTCAGGGTTTCAGAGTTCAGACCAGCGAAATGGCGAGTGGATATGAATATGATCCGTCAATGTCGAGAATGCGAAATGCAGCTTCTTTCTTCACAGTTGTCGACTCATGAAGCTCGCAAAATCATGGTGAACTCCCTAAAGATCAGTTCGTAATGGCTTTGTGTTATCATCTTGTATATCTTGTCTGGATCAGTATAGTTCTGAATCAAGACAGGAAACACAAGTAGCCCTCCAGTCCCTTCTCCGATCTTGTCTACTATTTGTTAAATGATGTGAGAAAGCTATATATCATGTTAATTGTTAGTTTGACGTCATCTTCCCAACCGTCTCCGGCGAGTTTCATGAATGTGTTGTGATCACTCATCATGCATGAGTTCGGTCTCAATCTTCAGTCACCCAAATCACAATACTGAAATACGTACAAGATAATCAAGATCGAGTAATTCGGTCTCGGTCAAGACCGAAATACAATAATTTTAGAGTTAGAAAGAAATCACATAAATTATAAAAAAATTTATAATAAAAAAATCCACAATAATAATAATAAAAAAAATCATGTGTCACTGGTAGCGGGTGCCCTCCAGTCGACCTCCTCCGCCTGTCGCCGCGCCCTCCTCTAGGACACCACCACCACTAGATCTTCTGAGGAGGACGGGTTGGCGACCCCTAGGCACCAGTGATTCAGAGTGGCGGGACAATGACATGGTGGAATGGTGTGATGACCAAAATGACTGAATAAAATTCGGTTAGTTGAACCCTAAGACCGAAGTGATCTGATGATCGAATTTGTCGGTCTTCATTTTCCGATCTCAGTCACGGTCTTTTCGATTCAGTCTATTTTTGCTATCCCTAGCTGTACTGAACAAAACACTCGATTCTCATATATATATGATCATGTCCTGTTTGCTCTACATTTATAAAAGATAAGACCAATGAGCACAGGTTGAGAAGATGAAGAAGACTCGATGGATGATCGACCTCTTGTTCTTGCCATGATAGCTAGGCTTGGGAGGAACCGGGAGCTGTCTTTTTACACATAACCATCTTCCTACCATATTCTCCGCGGTTTATTTGTCAAGTTAGTAGATCTCATTAACCACATCTACTCTTATTCTCAACGGATCATATTACATTTTATATGTAACTGGTCACCATGCATCTACTTTCCTTGGTAAGGCTATAGATTAGGTCAAAGCAAAAAAATAACAAATAAACAAAAAACGCTTCGAGCAAATCCAAAGTGCTCTATTGCTTACCAACTGGTTTAGTCTATGTCACTTTAAATGATCTCCCATAAATTCTTCTTGCTTCGGGTTCGGTCTAAAGATTCGATTGCTTTTTTACACAATGTTCTAGAGTTGTATGATTGGGTGAAATGATTTTGGGATGGACGTTAAAGAATATCAACTACTACTATATTTTTGATTACTCTGTCAGTAATGTGTGAATTTACTTCCAGTTCCAGCACATGCATTCATTCATCCCATCAAACATCATAATCAAACCCAGCTGCACATTGAACTCGGATACAGGTCCTAAATGACTGAATGTTTATTAGACAGTAAATTAAATTCCTGTGTAAAATACCATATATGATCTCCTATGCTCCTTAAAAGAGCTGACGAAATGAAGAAGCATCAACTTGTTTTTCTTTCCTGACATTCATAGAGATGAAGAAGAGGAACTCATGTAGTTAGGCCTGGGAGGCGTCAGGATATATCAGATAAGCCAATTGTAAGATGCTGAAACCATTCTTCCTCTCAAGCATCAAACAAGTTTCAGACTCCAATGGACTTGTTTGGCATGCAACCCCTTGATGATCATTTGATGCTAGCTAGCAGCCAGTTTCCGCATCTTGCAGAGTTCTTCAGTGTTGCATAAGATGATTTCTCTGTGTACCTGATAATCTCAGTGTCGAGGGTTTGTGATAACAAGAAACAATTCAGCATTTGTTCTTCGAGTACCCCATGACAAGATTCACTTGGAATGTGGTGGCTTGTGTCTTTAACATGAAACCTGTCAATGACTTACATTTCACTTTACGATCCTGGATTAATTCAAGCATGTGACAAAACAACAAAACAGCTGCTGCTAGTTGGAATAGCTGCAGTGATTTGGGCTGTGTGGAAAGTTAGGAATAAATCCTGTTTTGATCAAATTCTCCCACATGATCCTACTGATATTTTATATTATGCTTGCTCCCTAATGACTGATTGGGCCGTTTTGCAGAGTTCGGAGGAAAAACAAAGAAGATTGCTGTGGGGGGTGCAACTGCTAATAAGGCAAATAACAAATCAAGTGTTCAAATCGCAATATGGATGGAGAACTGAAGAAGAATGAAGATGTGAATGTCATGTTATGCAGACACATGGTGTCTTACTCTTAAAAGTTGCTGCTGAGTTTCTGTTGCTAAGTTGTATGGTCGAAGACCTTAGACTGTTGGGCTGTTGTCGGTCGGCAAACAGTTGTTTTCTGTTTTCTTTTCTCCTCTGTTGGTTGTGAGCACCTGGGGGAGTTCTCCTCCCTGCAGGTAGTAAGACTTTTTTTTTTTGTTTTTTGTAGTAGTGCCACATTTCTTTAATAGAAATGGAGGGTAGATGCAACTCTTGATTTGATGCTATAGCAACCAGTTTCTGCATTTTGCAGGGCTTCTTCAGGGTAGCTAGAGATTGCAGTTGTGAGTAGATATGATGATCCGCTGGACGCGGGATGGCGGTGAACTTCAAGTGCCAATTCCATTGAAGTGAAAATGTGATGCAGTAGCTTTCATCATATTTGATAAACTTGATCAGATCCCCAAAGTCCTAATAAATAACAAAATTTAGGAAGTTAAGCTACATTTGAGATTAATTGCATATAGATCATCTTATCGTTATAGGCTTAGAGCACACAAAGAGATGAGATAGTGCATATGTTCATAAACAGCACAACATATGCTGCTGAGAAAAAGAGGATGATCTAATATTAACCATATGGTAGTTAGGCATGGGAGGCATCGGGAGATCTCTCCTGTCAATGGGTCACTTGCTGCTGTGTTTCTTTTGCAGAGCGTATTCAGAATTTTCACCACATACAATGAACCAAATGTTTCAGATGCACCAGGGAGTACTCAGATTACATTCTGCATGTAACTAGTCTCAATGTATGTGATCTATCTTTCTCTCATTGTCACCTCGTGCAAGTTCTTAACCTAACCATTTTGTACTTCTGGATTTTCATTTAGTTTTCTCCTAGAAACATTGATACAAATTTGTTGATGCATCAGTCTGGCCTGCTATGTCCATCGACTAGAAGCCCATCGAGGAACAAAACACGCGAATGTCTAAACATCATGAATATTGGACTGTAGTTGGAATATGCACTTAGCTGAACTTCTGAAAAGACATAATTATTCAATCCATCTGTTCGTTTATTTTTTCGAAATGTCCTTACAAGTTCAGAGTATACTGTAGGAGCATGCATGCTTCTGTTCATCCAAATAATTATCAATTTCACGTAAAAATAAAATTACTAATTTCATGCATTGTTCACCTTTCTCCATGACAGCCAAACCAAACATCTTTAATTTTTTTTTGAGAAGATCCAAATGTCTTGGTTTAGAGCTTTTATTTCTTAATTGAGAAACTTTATAGTCTTTAAGAGTTACCGAGAGGGAAAGATTTTGGTGCAAAAATTTTGTACTCATAAATCCTAGTACGTGAGATACAAAAAGGTATTAAATTTTAAAGTAAAAAGTGTGGTACCTCCCGGTAGCCTTCTTAAGAACCATAAAATTAATTTTCTTAGTTTGGTGAAGTGGCATTGGTGCTTTTTGCCTCTTCTTTTGCGGGTTATTCTTTTTTCGTCTAACCCTGTATATAGCTTGTTATAATTTTCTCCTGCTATATTAATATATACAAGGCAATGCTTTTTGCCTTTCCTTCAAAAAAAAAAAAAGTGGCATTGGTGAACATTCATTATACTATTGAAAGCAGGAGATGAAGGAGAACAATTCAATGATTCATTGGTCTGTCATAATCTCATCGATCACTACCACTTTATATATATGGGGATATTGATCTATCACAATGTTAGATAGTCCACTCTCAAGAAAGAATTAGCATTAATTACACGTCTCTAGTTTTTCCAGAGCTAAGTTCTGCATTTAAATGATGGCATTAGATCATATGATATATAGATCAATTGACACAAATGCTAGAGAGAGAGAGAGAGAGAGAGAGAGAGAGAGAGGAACATTGTTCATGGAACTAGAAACTAAATTTTCATGTTCGTTGGCCTAGGAGGTATCAGGAGTTCACATGTCACCTTGATACACTGCCGAACAACTGAATGTAGGAAACCCATATAGGTGGTGGCTGAGATTTTTACTCCTCTTCTGAATCCTTGCCCTACTATTTTCTCCATCTCATTTAAAAATAGTACAAGGAAGGGCATAATTATCCAAAGGATCAAGGATATGGGAGGGTAAAGTTGCAAATTACACTATTTGAAGGTGGCTTGTTGGTGGTGAGGATGGGCAGCTTGGGGCGGCAGCTGGCCGGCTACGCTAGTCATTGGGGATAATGTCGTCGCTGGCAATGTGTGGTGCACATCTCTCTTTGTTGTTTGCTAATCCACTACACGGTAAATATTATACAGCCAGACATAATTCGACTATCTCTAGATGAGAAATATGTTGTAAATATACTTTATAAAATACTTAGTCACACCCAAGAAGAATTTCCTGGAGATGCCACCGATTTAATTCGGTGGTGTACATGTGATACAGTTCTTTTGGATGCAGGTCATCTGCAGTACTGCACTCCAGGGGATCTTAGTTGAGTTCTTTTTGCTCGTGGTTTGTTCGAAATTCAGCTGATAATCGTGCTTATCTGTATGGATCGGCGTGCCATCTTACACAATCTTGTCCATATTAGAGAAAAAAAAAACAGACAGAGACTTCCCATCAATCCATCATCCTTCGATCTCTTGTTAAATGCAGAGGGCAAACATTGTTAATCTGATCTCGTCTTCTGAAATTTCGGACCCCCCCTGCACTAATCGATTTCACCCGAAAACTTCAGTTTTTTTTTAACTTTTTGTAGATTTGGTTGGCGACGATTTGAATCACCGGGGAGCAATAGTGAAAATTTGAATTTAGAACTTTAAAGTTGATTTTGCCCCCTTTTTTTCAGCTTGGGTTTTGAACTGCGAAGAATAGTCTTAGCAGTATAAAAGTCTTACTAGAAAATTATTAATTTTCATTTTTTGGCTTATTTTTCTTGGTTTATAAGCCAGTAGCTCAAATGCTCAATCAATGAGACAGCTTGGATCGATGATAGCGTTCCAATTCTCAGGTGAGTTAAAGGATATTTCGACTTTTTTAAAAGACATATTTCGACTTCAAAGAGGGGTTTCCTACGCAAAACACCACTTCCTGACATTATTGGTGTTTATCTGATAAATTAGTAGCCACAAAATAAATTTGGCACCAATTAGAACTGTCACCTCGTTAATTTGGTCTCAGTTTTTTTTTTTCTGTTTGCATCAGTACTGCCTAGCTAATACAGAGTAATAATACTAGTGGTTTATTATGCATTGAGCTCAGCTGTACTGAACAAAACAATCAATTTTGAGATACGGCCATGTCCTGACTCCTGTTTGCTCTACATATAAAGGAGTAGATGTAGATGGAGATTGTTCATTCCAATGGCTAGTTGGTTATCGATATGGGAGCTAGCTAGTAGGCTTGGGAGACACAGGAGCTGTTCTATTACAGCGAATTTGCTGAATTCTGCATTTGATGGTAGGAGCTCTTGATCATTTGATGCTAGCAAACCTGCTGCTGCATCTTGCTGGCTTCTTCAGGCCGCACAACTGGAAGAAGACGACGTCAACTGTACAGATGAATCCGGTGCTCTGATACCATGTTAACTCTAGTGAACAGTAGAAATAGGGAATAGATTTGTTGTGTATATATTGACTTAGCGCCAATGACATATATTGAGTACAAGAGAGACGAGAAATACCTCTAATCCCCCCGACACATCTCTACTCCGTCCATCCTATTTTGATCATCTCGTAAGATTTTTGAGGTCTTCCCAAATTGATGATCATCTAACCGGTGTCTATTCGTTTATTTTTGCAAAATTAAATAACATCGTTGCATGTCTGTTTGTTTATATGTGCAAGAGTAAATGTCATCACTGCATGTCAATTCGTTTATATGTGCAGGAGTAAATAGCATCGTTACATGCTGACCTTAATCGATGAGATTTAATTTAAGGAAGGTTGTTTTCTTGCCTTGGTCTTGATGCCATTTATAAATGAGATTTGCTCCGGTCAAGCAAAAAGTATCTCGAGATACCGGTACCTCACAGTACTAAATCATTTCTGATCGTTGGATCAAGTTGTGCACTGTTAAATCCAACGATCTGAAACGATTTGATACCGTGAGGTATCGGTACATTGAAATACTTTTTATTGGACCGGAGCAAATCTCTTTATAAAGATGAAGGATCAAATTGGGATGGTGGAAATATTTTTTTACCGTTAGTATGACGTTGTTAATCTTGATATCATCTTCTCGTCGCCCTCCAGCGAGTTACATCGGTGCTTTGTGATCAGTAGCACGAGTGCTGCTGCAGCTTGCAGCTTGGCTGCTCTGCTCGTGCAGCCATCGATCGATCGAACCAGTGCTATGTATAGATGTGATGTGTGGTAATGAGATTATCTGATAAATTGATGCCAAATTTCTTGGCAGAAAATAAACCTTGTATTTAACCGTGGTAATTTGGCATGGGAGGCACCGGGAGATGTCCTGTGAATAGGTCGCTTACCTGCATTGCTTTTTTGCTGAGCGTGTTCAGAAATTTTCAGTATACACAATGAACCAAATGAGAGAGATCAATTTATATCTTTCTCTCACTGCATTTTACATCCAGATTTTCTTTCATTGTCCCTATAAAATTTGATACAATTATTAGGTTGATGCATCATTCAGGCCTGCTAGGTCCATCATTAACTGGAAGCTCATCTGAGGAACAACACGCGCACGAACGTCTGAATGTCATGAATTGGACTGTAGTTGGAATATGCACTTAGCTGAACTTCTGAAAATACATAATTCAATCGCTCTGTTCGTTTATATTTTTCCAAAATGTCCTTACAAGGTCAGAGTAAACTTTAGGAGCATATGCTTCTGTTCATCCAAATAATTATCAATTTCACGAAAAAAAAACAATTACCAATTTCATGCATTGTTCACCTTTCTCCATGACAGGGAAACCTAACAACTTTAATTTTTTTTGAGAACATCCAAACGTCTTTATTCAGTGCTTCATTTCTTAATTGAGAAATTTTATAGTCCTTAAGAGGTACTGAGAGGGACCGAGATTTTTAATTAGAAAAATTGGTACATCCTAATGCGTGAGATACTAATAGGTATTAAATTTTATATGAAAAAGTGTTGTACCTCCTAGTACCCTCCTTAAGAACCATAAAATTATTTTTCTTAGTTTGGTGAAGTAGCATTGGTGAAAATTCATTATACTATTGAAAGCAGGAGATGAAGAAGTACAATTCAATGATTCATTATTGGTCTGCCATAATCTCATTGATCACTACCAATATATATGTATGGGGATATTGGTCTATCACAATGTTAGATAATCCAGTCTCAGTTACGTGGACATACATTTATGTGCTACATTGAAGTACTAAAAAATGAGGGTGTTGAGCAGCTACATCAGACCAAATATTACTTAGTATTGACATAAAATTGGTAAATTTTACAGAGGTCTCTACTGCTAGTAGAAGTGATCCATGCCCATCATCATCTTAAATCCAAGGGGCTAGACTTACTTATACTGCCAACCATGGTTTGCAAGTTCGTTTCAAAATTTCCGAGACCCACTGGCACGAAAATATTTGGCCCAAAATTTCAATTTGTTTCAATCTTTTTTTTTTTGTTGTACTCTTTGTTCTTGTTAGTCCTTACTTCTGTAACATGTACTCCAAGATTAAAGTCTCAACTTAGTGGGGATATAGTACAAATGGTCAGGACTTTTGTTTTTGTTTTCCTTTTTTTTCCCTTCCCTTTGGATTTGTTCAGAAAACTATCAGAATCAAAGCAGGGGCATAGCTGCACATTGATCTCGGCTGCATGTCTTGAGTGATTGCATGGAATCAGACAATTAATTCCTGTATGATAGCATTCTATCTCCTCTGCTCCATAAAACAGCAGACGAAATGAAGTAGCAGCAGCTTGTTTTTCTTGATTGATTATTTGGTTTTTATCAGAGATCGATGATCAAGAAGAGTTCATGGGGTTCAGGCAGCCCAGGTAGGCCTGGAAGACATCAGGAGCCGTCAAATGCGCCGATGGTAAGCAATCTTCTGCTGCTTGTCTGACCATTTTGCTTCTCACTCAAGTAGTCAAGTTTCTGAGTTTAGTAGTTCACTGCAATTCTTTCATTTGATATTAGCAACAACTTAACCCAACTGACCAGTTTCTGCATCTCGTAGGCTTATTCCAAGTCGCAAGACCAAGAGGTCATGATCACCTCAACATCAAGGACACAGCACGAGTATTCTCCTCCGTCCAGTTTCCCGAGTAACCGTTGAGATGCTTCCAATGATGTACATGTGATGCAGTTTATTTAGCTGGTGATTTATAACTTGCTGAACTCCTCAAATTGTTCGTGCTAGCTTCCTGCTTTCACCTTTCACGTTGTTGTTTTGTGAAAAAGAGACATCCTCTGCTTGCGAATGATTAATCTGGTCCGCTTGATCGTGATTGGAATGGATTAGAGATGGTGTAGAGTTGTATGATCGGGTAATGATTTTCTGATGGATTGCTAAAGAATAAATAATACCAACCATCTCATTTGTTGATTGCTGTGTCAATGATCAAAATCATCACCTTGTTAATTTGGTCTCAGCTTTCTGTTTGTTTCAGTACTGCCTAGCTAATATAGTGTACCTATTTCTAGTTTATATATTGAGCATTGTAGTCAGCTGTACTTGTTATAAAAGTTAGTCGATATAGCGGAACGATGACTAACCTTCTCGATCGTTTCAATCATTGACCACACAAGACATGCCAGATGATGACACATGAACACACGATATTTGTTAACGAGATTCAGCCGAAGCCTACATCCCCGGGGCTCTGATTATGGGCGCTCCTCCCCAACCAACATAGCACCTAGGCGCTATGAGTCCATGGCCACGTCGCCATCATCTCCCTGCATGTACTACGTTGTAGTCGCCATGGTTACATTGTGGTGCCCCTTCTCTATTTAAGAGAGATGTTGGGTTACAGAGTCCGACTCTAACTCTACCCCTAACACCTATTACAACTCCAAGTCTAACTGTAATCAAATATGACTAGTATATTCGACACTTATTCGAACCCCCCCCCCTCCCCTCAATTTTGATATATGATCATGTCCTATTTGCTCTACATATAAAAGACAAGACAAGGAGCACGGGTTGAGGAAGATATGAGAGAAAAGTAGTATGGAGATCGATCACTCCGAGTGGCTTGTTTTTTTGCGGTGGTAGGCTTAGGAGGCATCAAGAGCTGTCCTGTTACGATGGTGATCTGTGAAAGAAGCCACACATTTCTTTGGTTTAGGATCACCTGTAGGTCCATGAAATAAGCCATGCAACTTCTAAACTTCATGAGTTATTTCTGGAGAACAAGTAGGGCCGCTTGTGCTATATTGATAGAAGAAATGTGCAATATAAAGATGAGATTAGAGTGAAACAAAATAAACTGCTAAGTACTACTAACTATTAATGGATTAACTCATGGTAACGGATTTCCTATTTCCCTCTGCTCATGCTTTGCTCCAATATTGCATTTCATTATAGAATTTGTTTATCACCTGCTCCCCTCGTAGCTTCTACACCTTTAAAGATTTGATTGTTTCATCACATGATGACATGACGGTGTAGAGTTGTATCACTGAGTGAATTATTTAATTTGTTGATTGCTCAGTCAGTTATGTGGATGAGATCCATTTCAATACATTGATTGATTCATCACAATGCTGTGTAACTACACCCTTTCCCCCCTGCTTTTGATGAGCAAACATCAGAATCAAACCAACTGCACATTGAAGAAAGCTGCAGGTCCTGGAACGACTAATTCCTGTATGATGCTATGTTATCTCCATTGCTCAATAAAAGCGCAAATGAAATAAAGTAGCAGCAACATGAATGTTTTTGTAGCTTGATATTTAGAGACTATGAACAAGGGGAGCTCATGGAGTTGAGCCTGTCCAGTGGTAGGCCTGGGAGGCATTGGTGGTTTTTTTTATTCACTTTTAGGTCCTTCAATTTAACGTCGAGTATGAAATTCATCTTTGAACCGAAATACCAGACACAGTTCATTCCCCAACTCCCAATATCGTGTCAACTTTGGTCTCAATGCAGTACGACTTCCGGTTTCGTCCACCGTGGCACATCAATCAAGCATATGATTTGAAGGATATATGATTAAGAAGATGATCAGCTCATGTATTTGTTTTGTGTTCTCCACAACTTAAAGTAGGCAGGCAGCAGGGCCGTCTTCAGGATTTTGGGGCCCGGAACAAAATGTAAATTGGGGCCCTAAATTTTCTAAAACTAATTAATATGTCACTTTCAGTCAACTATACAACTTTAATTTGTGTTATTTCATACAATATTTACAAATACATTTTCAAATATTAATTCTAAAAGAGTAAAGGTAGTATTGAACAAAACCAAGAGCCATACTGTCTTAAGATCAAAGTTGATACTCAATGTCAATTTTGAGGAACCTAAAGTGAACTTATTCCTTTTTATTATATATATGGGCTGCTCCTTCACCGCGTGGGCCAGTTAACTCGGCCCATCACTTTAAGTGGGCCCACAAAACTGACGGCAAAGTATGGGCCAAAACATATCGCCCGGTGAAATATGGGCTTCTTGTTGGGCGGACTCAATCATCACTTATTATGTAAAAAAAAAAAAAAAAAACAAGTACAGGAAAAATGCTTTGTTTTGCTCCTCTGTTCTGCCCTCATGTTTTCATCTTGCTCTGCTCTTTGCTCAATTGCTCTTGAGTAGGAAAAAAAAGATGGATGGAAGTGAAATTACCATGTCACACACAGATGCAGGATTCCTTGCGCAATAATGGTCGATGTGCGGGTTATATTGAATTTAGCACCAGCAATTAGTGACATGTGGACTGAAACACAAAAGAAACCTCTCACATTTTTTTTGTGCAAGTGATCAGTACAAAAGGAAGGAAAATTGTGACAAACAGGGCCAGATAGGACTGAAGATTGCGTTGTGATGATCTCAACAGTAAAACACGGCACTTGCAGTCGACGGTAGAGCATTAAAAAGAAAACACGAATATTAGGGAAGAACATAATATTAAATAATTAGAAGGAGTGAAGCTTCGAATTTAGGTTGGCTAGCCCACCATCTTGCAGCGCTAGCTGGAAGATCTCTAGGCGTTTCTCGACGATAGAGCATTATACAACATCCCTGATATGTGGCATCCGTAATGGAGCAACCTTGGGAATTGGCCCTATAGTAAGCAGCTTCAATCGAGCACCCTCCTACTCCTGACACTTAATCCATGGATTTTGGAAGATGGGTCTTTACCAATCAGATTCTGTCGAGCACTGGGTTTATGACTTAATCAGGTCCTGATCGTTGTGTTCCTCGGGTGAATTGTCCATGATTCTTCTTTTGAGAGGACATTGTCTGCTTCTCTGATAAACCAATGTGCTCAAACATTTCAGTCATCGCCGCGCTATGCAGATACTGCATGTTAGCACATAGTAGCCATTAGTTCGATAATCTTCGTAGCATGTTCGATCTCTAAATTTAGTTTAAGCACGCAGAGCAAAATTTTGACTGGAACTGAAGCCAAATGGTGATAATTAAGGCAAGTAACTTACTCTCCCCAAGGCATGTAGCATGGTAACTCCTGATGCCTCCTGTGCCGAACAATTCAAGAAATGCTCTCTCTCCCATCTTGAGATTTTTTTTTGTTTTCATTCGTGTTTTCTTCTACATATCATGCAGCAAAGATATATATGTATGTCTGATGTCTCAGACGTTTTGATGCGATAATTGAACACTGTAATTCCACTTCAATATATACAGCACCTACCACTGTACAGAAAACTAATGGTGAGCTCAGCTCAATAATTTCGAGGTAAAACGCCCCCTGCCGTAAGGCACACAACTAATAATTTCTAATGAAGTAAATTAAAGAGCGATGAGACAAAATCCCCAGCTACTCTTACGTGATATAGATGCACCCCTTCTTTACATTGGAGATAGAAAAAAATGACCAAAATCAAACTAGGTGCACATTGAACTCGGCTTCAGGTTTCTGAATGACTGAATGTTTATCAGACAGTAAATTCGTGTATGATACCATGCTGTCTTCTTTGATCCATAAAAGGGCAGATGAAATGAAGTAGCAGTGATCTTGTTTTTCTTGACTGATGTTCAGAGAGATGAACAAGTGGAGCTCATGGAGTTCAGCAACCCAGGAACTGGCTTGCTGCAGTATCTAATATCATACATAGGCCTGGGAGGCGTCAGGAGCTGTGAGATAAACCAGTGGTGAGCTGTTGCCATACCATTCTGCCTCTCTAGTGCTGTTGATTTTCTAGCAAGTAGAAACCAGTTGATGCAAGTTTCAGATTTGGAAACTTCAGTGGACATGTTTAGCATACATACAAGTTTCTGCATCTTGAGCAAATCTGATCAATTCAATGTCGCAATATGCACGTATTTGACGCGGCCCATATCCATATCATCTTTCACAGCGTTGTCCTTTTATCCCTATCATTTCTAATACAAAGCAGAGGCAGGCAGTATTTCCACCATCCTCTAATCTGTTCTTATGATCCAACTGATCGTGATCGAATGGCTGGAGATGAGGCCCCAATGTAATAATCTCTTAGTGGGTGCCTAGGTAAGAGAGTAATACTAGTAGGTTATTAAGCATTAAACTCATCTGAACTGAAAAATAAAACTCAATTTTCAGATATGACCATGTCCTGCTTGCTCTATGAATATAAAAGATAAGATCAAGGAGCAGAGGCTGAAGAAGAAATGATGGAGATTGATAACTCCAACTGCTTGCTTTTGCCATGGTAGGCTTGGGAGGTATCGAGAGCTGTTCTATTATGGATAACCCACTTTTTACCAAATTCTTTACTATCATTTCTCAAGTTAGTAGACTTCAATAACCACATCTTGCTCAAGGATCAAATTACATTTCATATGTAATTGGTAATCACACATACATTGATCTTGCTAAGCGAGCGCTCTACCATCTGAGCTACATCCCCAACTTATTGTCTCGCACAGCTGATTTGGTTCTGGTACAGGAGCAAGATGAGTTTCACTGGAACCTCACCCCGAATGGGGTCTTCTCAGTCAAATCTCATTATCTAGCTCTAACACATACCGGGGTTCCAAATATACGGATTTGGAAGGTGAAAGTACCACTAAAAGTTAAAATCTTCCTTTGGTATTTACGTCGGGGCGTAATTCTCACCAAGGACAACCTTGCTTAGAGAAATTGGAAAGGCAGCAAGACATGTTTCTGTCACAAGGATGAAACTATCCAACATTTATTCTTTCAGTGCCGCTTATCTCGCTTGGTGTGGTCTGTAATTCATTTGGCTTCTAATATGAAACCTCCTCGCAATGTTGGTCATATGTTTGGGAGTTGGCTATCATGTGTCCCCAAAGAAATGAGGAATCTGCTTTTGATGGGTGCAACAGCTCTGTGTTGGTCCATTTGGCTAAGCAGGAATGGAGTAATTTTTTATAACAAAATGGTGTCTTCTCCTTTACAGGTTATCACCTTAGTTACCCGGTGGCTACGTACCTGAGCTATCCTCCACCAACCGGGACTGCGGGATACTATTACGGTAGTATCTCGACAGTTGGACCAGGTGGCACATGAGTTTTTTTTACCCAGGAGCATGGGTGGCGGTCTAGTCTACGAATTGATAGCTACTAAGATATATGTTTCTGTCAAACTTGTGTGCTTAGGAGATGTTCTAGTTGTTTCTTTCTTCTTTTTTGGCGGCCGGGGGTGACTCAGTTTGGTTGTATCATCTTGATGTAATTAACTGAGTCTAAATAAAGCTTCCATTATCTAAAAAAACATTGATCTTGCTCAAAGATAATAGGAAGGTATTTTATGAAAAATACCCCTCCTTTTCTTCCGGGTGGGGTCGCTACTGATGAATCATCTCATGATCAACCTCATCAGTTGCAGGTCTTGAATAACTACTAATAGAAGCTAGCAAGAGATGCACAGTGCATCTTTTAAACAACACACAGAGAGAGAGAGAGAGAGAGAGAGAGAGAGAGAGAGAGAGAGAGAGAGAGCAATGGGTGGATCATTGTAGTATAGTTAGGTCTGGGAGACACCGGGAATTCTCCTGTCAATGGGTCAATTCCCAGTGTGTTCTTTGCTAACTGTCTTGGGAATTTTCAAGATACCAACCACACAGGAATGGTGCATCAAGAAATCATATTACATTCTACATGTGACTAGTCACCTTGCCTATATAGATCTTTCTCTCATTATAGGCTCATTTAGGTTCTTAACCTCACCATTTTTCCTCTAGCATCTTTTTTTCCTTCTTTATAGAAACATTGATAGTTACAAATGGGTTGATGCATCCCTCAGTCCTGCTAGTGCTATGTCCATCATCCATCATCTGGAAGCCCATTGAGGAAGTCAGCATTGTCATGAATTGCACTGTTGTTTGAAAGCGCTTCGCTGAACTTCTGAAAAACAAAATTCACAGTCCCTCTGTTCATTTTGTTTTTGCAAATGTCCTCACAAGTTCAGAGTAAATTGCATGAGCTTCTGTTCGTTCACATAATTACTAGTTTCACGCATTTTCACCTTACTCTCTATAACCACCAAACCATTCGTATTTATTTTGCATAGCTATGACAAATTGTGACCATGTATAGACACATACTAAAATACAAAATTTATTTACCTTTCTTTCACCTGAAAAATTAAAATGTGGAAATGCATTTCCTCAGCTGGTTGCTTCCCGACCTATGGAAATATAGCATTTCCACATACATTTTTCTCAAAGGCGGTTGTCCCCGCTTGTGCAAACCCATTTTAGCCACCAGTACAAAAGAAGTTATATGCTGCATTGAACTGGAATATAGCTGTATTAAATGATCACTTCAATCAGATGCTAAATACTCCATCCGTCCCAAAAAAAAAAAGGCAAACCCTGGTTTTTCGTGTCCAATTTTGACTGTCCGTCTTATATGAAATTTTTTTATAATTCGTATTTTCATTGTTGTTAGATGATAAAACATGATTAATATTTTATGCGTGACTTGTCTTTTTAATTTTTTTCATAATTTTTTCAAATAAGACGGACGGTCAAACATTGGACACGGAAACCAGGGTTTGTCTTTTTTTTGGAGGAGGGAGTACGTTTGCTGGTTTATTACACACAGTGAGATGCGGTATCAACGGGTGAAATTTCACTGGCTCTTCTAGCTACTTTAAAACACAGGAACTAGTAGACTAGATAACATGTAACAGGTCACCATGCATCTGTCGATGCATCTCCTGCTGTCGCATTAGCGTGCTTCTGTTTGTCCAAATAACTAACCAATCAAATGCATTTTTCACCTTCTGGCCGTCTTTATTCAGTGACATCATTTCTTAGTTTGGGAAGTGATGGGCATCAGTAAACATTGATCATATATTGACAGCAGAAGTGAAAAAACAACAACTCATCAGTGAACAAAAGAAGTAGTTCTTGGAGCTCATCACCCAGTTGATACTGTATAGTAGGCCTGGGAGGCATCAGGAGCTGTCAGATATGCCGGTGGTAAGACCATTCCTTCACTTCTGCTCTCAAGAAAGTTTCAGAGTTTCAGAACTCAGTGGTGCAGTGGTACAGTGGACATGTTTTGGCATGCGACACATGTTTCTGCATCTCGTAGGCTTCTTCAAGGTTGCAGAACAGTTTATTGTCCAGTCAATCTGGTCGATATCCTCAACTAGGGAGCAAACTGCAGCTTCTTCCTTTTCTGCTGTCTCCTGGAGCTTTCTTTGACGCTGGTAATTAACTTCAACAGTTCAACTGCTGATTCCGCTGATGCACGGGTGATCTGGTTGAACAGTTGTAGTTGACTCTGCTAGAGTTAGCGATGTAATTCTCGAGGGAACTCAATGATACTCGCTCCGTCTTTTAATATATGACGCCGTTAACTTTTTTAAATGTGTTTGATCATTCATCGTATTCAAAAAAAATCTTTTAATTATTGTTTATTTTATTATGATTTGATTTATAATCAAATGTTCTTTAAACATGACTTAAACATTTTTATATTTGCACAAAAATTTTGAATAAGACGAGTTGTTAGATGTTTGTCAGAAAGTCAAATGTGTCATATATTAAAAAAGGAGAGAGTATTTCGACTGAAAAGAGGACCTCATACGCGAAAGAAAAGCATTCCAACTCTTTAGTTTGGATCACTCTTGATTATTGCTGGATCATCTCATGCTGCTAATGTATTCCATTGTATTAATCCATGACGCACCCATCCAAATCCTCACCTCGTTAATTTTGTCTGCAGCTCTTCCTTGCGTGAATGTTGCCTTGCTGCACTGAAATCGACTGTATGAAACAAGTGTAATACTAATAGAGAACATTGCTATCGTTGCATCTGACGATCGATTCACAAAGTCATGATCGGTTATTACTCCCTTCGATCGTCTCATTTTAAATGCAACCATAAGTTTCCGTGCCTAAATTTGATCGTCTGTCTTATTTGATTTTTTTTATAATTAGTATTTTTATTGTTATGAGATAATAAAACATAAATAGTACATGGCTTATGTTTTTAAATCATAGCTGCACTTAATATGGAACGGAGGTAGTACATAATTATCCTTTCTTGCGACATTAATTATAGAAGACAGGATCCAAGACGTTGAGAAAGAGATGAAGAGTTGATGGGCCACTACAGTGGCTTGTTGTCGAAAATTAGGCCTAGGAGGTACCGGGAGCTTTCCCACTACAAAATAGCTCATTCCTTCAACTTCTTTACCACAACATTTACCGGATAACTAGACATGATTAACAGCGGGGTCCTGAATCATCAAGGAATCATATTGCATTTTATATGTAACTGGTCACCATTTTATATGTGATCTTTGTACCATGATCAGCTCGCACGCATAAGTTCTCCTCATCACCATTTTACCTTGAAAGTTTTCTTAGAAATATCTACAAAAATGAGTTACTGGATCTCTCAGGCCTCTTATGTTGGCCGTAGCCTAGAAGCCCACCGATGAAGTATGCCTGCCTGTACACTTCATGACTGTGGTTGGAATGGTATATGCTGAATTTCTGAAAAACATAATTCACCCCCTCTGTTTTTTTTTTTTTTTTTGGAAATGACGAAATGTGTATTCTGTATTTCATCAAGAAAAAACAAAGTACAAAGCCGCCAATTTGATGACTAGAAATATGGACAAAAGGAAGGTTTCTTCTTGAAAAAAATTAACAATCCATTGCTTCCAACTATCTGATATCTGCCCTATCACGATCAAATGGCTGGATATGACCTGGTTTATCGAATGGGCTAACTTTTTCGATGTAAAGGTTGGTTTCCTCAAAAAAGAACCACTTAAATTAATTTGCCACCAAACCAAATCGTGTCTGTTCTGCAACCTTCTATTGCATCAGCGTGTGGTAGCTAATAGTGGAAGAAAATTATATAAGACTGAAGTCTTACCCTCATCCGAAGGACTTTGTTGCTCTGCACGACACCTGTTCCGCACGAATCACAGCGCATGCTTACTCCCTCAATTCCCCTCGTCTCTCTTCGGTTCCTCGTTCTTTCGCTCTGGTGAGGCGTCGAGCTCGGGCCGTCCGACCACCCACGCGGCGGCGCCCCGCAGCATCGAGCTCATGAGGGCAGCCAGGAATTAGAATCAAGGCATCAAGCTCGTGCTTCCGGCCTGCTTGTAGAAGATATCTCAAGATTTGGAAGAAGGTGTGTCATCGATGATCGATTCGAATCTGCTCCTTGAAACTGCAAAGAGTTGCCCCACGATGAAATTATTCAACGATTAGATTTTGCTTGCCATTGAGTTTAGTCTGTATGGTGCATTGCACTGATTATCTTTGCTGGTGATTGAACTTGATTGAGCCTTCAAAGATTTCTTTGTATTTGAGTCTTTCAGGATTATAATATGTTGATGTCTTGACGATTCTTCCCGAGCAGCGACTCATGCGAGCATGGATGCTGCTGAGTTTCTCTGCCACATCGCGAATCCCGCTCGATGCCCGCGACAGCGACAGCCGCGAGCTCGACGCCTCGCCGTCTCGCCGAGAAGAGCAAGAGAATGAGGAACCGGAGGCAAAAGGATGAGGGGAGTAAGCCTGTCTTGTGATTCGTGCGGGGACAGGTGTCGTACAGAGGAATTAAGTCTTTCGGATGAGGGTAGGACCTCCATCCTACATAATTTTCTTCCGCTAATAGTAGCTGATGAGCATTTAAATCATACTTGATCATATTTTCATATTTTTAATTTTTAAGATAATAGAATAATTACATCCTGACATCCAAAGATGAACACTTTCTGCATGACCGTATCATTTTGTTCCACATATATATAAAAGACAAGAGAAAGGACACCAGACTGAGAAACAAATATTGAAGAGTTGATGGGAGATAGACCACTCCAGTGGCTTGTTGCTCCATATATAATAGTTAGGTCTAAGAGGCATCGGGAGCTTTCCTGTTACAAACTAGCCTCCTGCTACCAAGTTTTTTGCTCAGCATTTCTCAAGAAAGTTGACATGACGAGTAACTAGATATTCTCTCCCAAGTTGACGCCATATTCATGTATCATGCTATATATCCTCTTTGCTCCACAAAAGAGTAGATAAAATGAAGTAGCAGCGACATGTTTTTCTAGCTTGATGTTCAGAGAGATGAACAAGAATATTTCATGGAGTTCAGCCAGCCGGATGGTTGGCTTGCTATTGTATGGTAGGCTTGGAAGGCGTCAGGAGCTCTCATACATCTTATTGGTAAGCTGTGGCCTGACCCAATTCTTCCTCTCAGACAAGCTTTAGAGTTTCATGATTCATCAGTGGACATATTTGGCATATATGCAGCTCTTGATTTTGATGCTAGCAACCACCAACAAGTTTTATTATATGCATCTTGCTGCAGACACCTTCAGGGTCGCAGGATGAAGCCCTCTAGAGTGGATTTGGTAACCCGAATGTCATGGACGGGGGTTCACATCCTATACCATAATGACACTATCATTACATGCACTGATATGTGGGGGTAATAAGAGGTTGGGATCCGTTACTCTAGTGACATTATGGTGACGCGATAGGGCTTCCTCCTTTATGTGCGATTTGGGACCCGCACTCCAATGACATTATGTGTGGGTCCTAAATTTGGCTGTTGTCTCGCGTATAGCTGGTGGCTTTTACAAAAAAAATAACTTGCTCCAGTGATGTACATGTGGTGCAATCTTTTTAATTTAGCCGTTGGTTTGTGCAAAATTGTCATGCCAATCCCTGCAACTGCTTGGAATATTTGTGTGTCATCTTCCATAATATCATCCAGATTCAGTCAAGTGACTCTAAACCGAGATACTCCATCCGTCCCACTCAATAAGGCGCTCACGAATTGTAAGATTCATCTTTTAAAATATTTGACCACTTATTATTTTATTATAGGTTACATTTTATTTGATAAAAATAATATCATTGGGGCTGTTGAATTTAATTTCACATGATTATAATTTTATCATGGCAAATATTATAGTATATGAGAAATTTAAAGTCAAACATTAGTTTTAGAGATCGTGTCATGGTTGACTACGTCTTATTGAGTGGGACGGAGGGAGTAGGAAACAAAGAGATGGAGACTTCCCAGCTTCCTCCCATCTCTTGTTAAATGCTGATAACTACGCAATATATCACTTTAGTTGATCTGACCCCTCATCCTTCTTTCCATCGCCACCATCTCTGGCGCGAGTTACATGGGTACTTTAGTTTGTGATAACTAGCAGAAGCGCCACGGCAGCAAGCTCGACATCGCAGTTCGTCGCTGACGAGTGGGGACGAAACACTTGGTTACTAGAAATATGGATAAAAGAAAATTGTCTTAACCAAAAAATAAAAAAAAAACAAGCTGACTTCCACAAGGCTGTCATGTCTGCCTAATCGCGATCGAACGGTCGGAGATGACCAAACTGGTTTAATTATCTAGGGGGTAAATGATATTTTGAGTTAATGGAGGGCTTCCTCCAAAAAAAGTACCACTTAAATGAATTTTGCAGTCATGCAAATTGAATTGTTACCTCTCGTTAATTAGGTATTCAGCTTTCTGAGCATCAGTATTGCCTAGCGTACGCAAAATGTCTTCCAGTTCCATGTCCTAAGTAGAGTAACTGTATGAAGCTAAGATAATGCATTTTCAAATATAATCACATATATGTTAAATAGTTCAGGAAGACATATATATGTACTATTGGTTGATTTGTATTGGAGCATCAGAAAAACGATATATATAGGAGTACAAAGATGTATAGAGACAAAATAGATAATAAAGGACTCTAAACATATCAATCTTATCCTAATATTTATATAACTGCCATATGTACTCTAACAATTTCGTTATAAGACAATGGAAACATCCCATCTTCTACGTCTGAGGGCGCATAAAACCTTACTTAATTATTACATCACCATATCCTTTTCTCCGACTTATAAAAGACAAGACGAATAAGGGTCTCAGACAGAGAAAGAGAAGAAGAATTGATGGAGGTAAGATTTTTCTAGTGACTTATCGCCATAATAGTTTGGCCTAGGAGGCACCGGGATTTTTCCATTATGAAATAGTCAAAACCTGCTAAGTTCTTTGCTCACCATTTCTCAAGCTAGTAGACATGATTAACCAAGTTATTCAGATCTCTCCAGGAATCATATTACATTATACATGTAACTGGTCACCGTTCAACACTGGATCTTAATTTGTACGATGGTCACCTCGTGTAAATTCTTGCCTCACCATTTTACGTTGATTTTTTTTTAATTGTGAAACATCTATAAAATTGATTTATTTCATCTCCTAGGCCTCTTAGGTTCGTTATCACCCAGAAGGCCATCAACTAAGTTCCCTATCCGTACACTTCATGAATTGGACTGTAGTTGAAATATGCTATGCGGAATTGTAAAACATGATTCACCCTCTTTGTTTGTCATTTTGCCTGTGGAAATATGTTCACAAGTTCAGAATAAACTGCATCTCAGCATAACTCTCATCGTCCAAACAATTATAGCAGATTCAGACATTTTTCACCTTTCACTAAGACCATGAAGTTTTGCGAACTATTGCATCATGATATGGCTTGGGTGGCATTGTAATCATTCTCGTGAGGGCCATGTGGTGGGTCCTGCAAGTGTGACAAGGCAATGGAATTGTCTCAGTTTCTCGTTGACGCCACAAATGCAATTGATCAAGAATTAAATTCGTGACTCCATCCGGTCGTTAATTACTTGATTGTGTAGAGTTGTATGACCGGGTGAATGATTTTCAGATGGATGGTTAAAGAGCATTAACCATGATTTTTGTTGATTGCTCAGTCAATAATTTATGCGCTTCCATTAAAATCGTGTATGATACTATATGATGCCATGCTATCTTTTTTGCTTCATAAAAGAAGCATGAAAGGTAGCCAATCTTGTTTTTTCTAGCTTGATGTTAATTGAGATAAACAAGAAGATCCATGGAGATTTTAGACTACAGACCATAGCTTTGCTACGATATGGTAGGCCTGGGAGGCACCAGGAGCTGAAACATATGCAACTGGTAAGCTCGTCGCTGACCATACTTCCTCCAATGCAAGTTTCAGACTTTCCGGACTTCAGTGGACACTGTTTTTAGATATAGTAATACACATTCTGCCCGGTGCACATCAGCAGATATCCTTGCAATGCAACTCTTGATTTGATTCTAGGAACCAATTTCTGAATCTCATGGGAGTTTGAACATTGATATCAAGCTCTTCATCGAGTGGATCAGTGGATTTGATCACCTGAATGTCATTTACAGCACAGATGATAATTTTTTGATTGTCCAGTTCATCTCACTTAACTTTCAAGGAACGCTGCTGATAATAAATCCGTGAACTTCCATTACTGTTTATGGTGATGTACATGTGATGCAGTTCATGTTAAGCCTGTAGTTTATGCCAAATTGATCAAGCTGACCTGAAGCGATGAACTGAATGTCATTACAGTAGTGTGTCAGGTGCAACATTGTGCTGAAAATTTTGCCTCTTCCACTGAAAATTTTTATGCTGTGACACCTTTAGAACTAACGACGATTTAATTTGCTGCCTAAACAATCTCTTATTTTGAACGCTAAGAGCGATCACGTTGTTAATTTGATATCTTCTTCCCGTCCTCCTCCGGACGGCAAGTTACATGGATGAGAACTCAATCTGAACCGCTTGAATGTATGTGAGATAATTAATGAGATTATTGGGTCGTCTCACCCTCATTGATGTCTTCTACACTCGTTACTTTTACAGTTGTCTCTCCTGGTAATAGAATATCACAAAGTAGAAATGATCAATACCATCAATCTATATGAGGTATACTACTAGCTAATAAAAAAAGATTGTACTGGTATAAATATATAGATATGGTACATTAGATGTGAAAACGTAGTTAACATATAGTGAATTTTCATATATAGGGTAATATCCTCTATTTGCTCCACACATAGAAAATAGAGAAATTTTACAGTTCTTGAGAGATACCAAGTGGTAACAAAGTTTTTAGTGCAAACTGTTACCTCCTAGTACCTGGAGTACCGAAAGGTACTAAACTTTGAGTGATTTTACAGTTTTTGATTCGGTACTGGAGGCTACTATATTTTCTAGTGTAAAATTTGGCATCTCTTGATACCTTTGGTACTAGGAGGTACCAAATTTAGTACCTCTCGGTATCTCTCAAGTATTGTGAAATTTTTCCTAAATTTTACATTAGAAAATATAGTACCTCCTCAAGGACTATAAAATCACTCTAGAAAATAAGACCAAGGAGCACAACAAGCTGAGAAAGAGATTGATCACTCCAGTGCAAGCTTGTTACAATTTTGTGGGTAGGCCTGAGAGACATGAGGAAATTTCATGTCACTGGACACTCTCCTCGCAGTAGAGCCTGTTTGGATCGATGTCTGCATGAGCCTGGCTCAGATGCTATGTTGTGTGCAGGAATGGGTGTGTTTGGTTGCCGCATTCTTTCCATCTAGACCCATCTCGTGCAAAATTCATCTCCCTGTTAGGTCCATTTCAAACACAGCTCCTGATCAGCTAGCCAAACTATGTGCATGCAGATGCAGATGCAAAGCATTTAGATCCTGTGATGAGGAGGCTTCAGTGTCTGCTCATTTTCCTCTTCTCTTTTATGTCTGCTCGTGCTTGAAGCTGGCGGATCGAGCTTCCTCTTTATTTCCTCAGTCTCTCTGATCTTGTCTCTGACTGAAAATTGGTAGCTGACATGTCCCGACAAAAAAAATTGATACCTGAAATGTGTAAAATTAGTGAGAGATAAAAAATTGAGCATGTTTTTGTGGCTTGTACGAAGGTAAAAAGTTTCTTGTTTCTTGATGTTTGTGTTATTTGATAGGAGTACTTTATTCGAACTCTGTTTATATTTTCCTTTCGATGAAACTGTATTTTTGTTCGGTAAGACATTATTTAGATCTTGGAAATGGGTAGAACATTCAACTTCCATATGACTTTATTCTTAAATTTGGCATAGAAACTTCTTTAATGCACTGTCTATTGGTTGCTGCTAACAACCAATCGACAATGCATTGGCCAGTTCAGAGAGTAACAAAATTCAGTCACAAATTTAGAGTAAACGGCATGGCGTTCTTCTGTTCGTCCAAATGATTAACAAATTCAACCATTTTTCGCCATATGATAAAACCACAAAACTGGCCATTCTAGTTGTTGTGTTTCTCATTTTTTCTTAGTTTGTGAAGTTGTGTACAGGTGAACAAGCATTCTTGACAGCAAATGTGGAATAGAGAACAATTCAATAATCGTTATGCTGCTTAAATCGTGCATAGAGATCACTTCCACACCTTAGTACACATTGAGGGAGTCCACTCTCATGGAAGGATGAATGTGACATATATATGGCCGTTATTTCAGAGGTAGCAAGTGCTGCATTGAACTATATGTAAAAAACAAATGTCATCCATTGAACTGGAAGTTACTTGTATTAAATGATCACATGACATCAAACACTATATATTCAACCCAATAGTATACACTAAGGATCAAGTAAGGAATATGCTACACACTGAGACCCATTTCCTGGAGGCAGAGGAAACTCCAGGTTAATTTATACTTGGCATTTTGCAAATTTCTAGCTGTTGGCCTCGGAGGCATCAGGACCTCTCATTTCACTCTTCCACAAAACTGAGCTGGTGTCATCAAGACCTTCGCCACTGCTTGCTCGTGTCGCCAAGGCCATCGCCACTTCTTCCCTCTACTCGGTTTTGTCGTGCAGAGTTGTTTGGCTTGGTTCCACTTCAACTTTGCCGAGAAGCAGCAATTTTTGGGCTCTCCGTCAGCAATCATTAGCAATTACAGCCATCGGAAAAGAGTAATCCGAGTCTGATGACTGAGGATGGTGGGATTTTAGCAAGACAGCGGACGAATAATGGCGAATGATGGGGGTGGGATTTTGCTGGACATCGCCTTATGACGAGGAGGCAACTTGGCAGTGACAGTTAGGGAGCGGTAGGGCATAGCAAGCATGACAAGATGAATGTGCTCAGCAACACAGACATTGTAAGATAATCATGTTTCAATTCTTGGGGGATCAACTACCATCTATGAGTTACTGAAATTTCCATACTTTAGCCCTTTTAAAAAACTTATTTTAGAAATAAACTGTAACAAAAGATTTGACCATAGCCAAAGATTTGACCATAGCCAAAGATGCTGACTGCTGAGGTCCAAAATCTCAACGCCATTTTATTTGGTGCTATGTATTTCGCCATGGTGGCTACAACTCCATGACAGCAGCAGGTAACCACCACGCTGAACTCAAATTGGGTGGGATATACCATGCAACAAGTTGAGAGGTAGCCCAATGATTTAATGGCGCCTTCACCTCAGCAGCGGTCCAGGGTTTAATGGCCAGTCCTTTGGTCTTTCTCTTCTTTTAGTTGGTCCAAGACTCCGAATTACTACCTATTGGCCACAAAAGGACAAATACTAGAAACGTTAGCCAATAATAATGAGGAGTGCCTTGCTTTAAGCATAATTTTACGATCCTTGAGAAGGTGGCACCAGGAGGCATCACATTTTTTAGTGTAAAATTTGGTATCTCTAGGTACTAGGTATCAAAATTTTATAAAATCTTGGTACCGTACTTTATTAAGGGCTGGATCACTTCTCTTGCTTTAATGTTTTTCTCTCCTAAAGGACATTGGCAGAGGCCTCAAGATCCAACAATGGGTCGGTTCGGTTGATATGGCTGTTGGCATAGGATGCATCAGGAGTTCTCATGGCACAACGAGATACGGAAATGCTGGCATCACCAAGAGCCACGCCATGGAGACTGGAAGCATGCATCGGTGCCATAGCCGCTGCACACTGTCTGGCCATGGCCGCTCGAGCAGAGAAATCACTGATCGATTTTGTTCTTATCTTTGTCATAGAAATTTCAAATGCATCCTTGAGGTGACTAGGTTAGGATTGTTGGAGAATATGGTTGCACGTGCATGATTGTTGGGTAATGGAGCTAGCTCCGAAGTCAATGGGTGTGAAATAATCACATCAAATCACATAGTGATTGTTGTGTGTTTACTCCATCATGATGCCTTCGATTACCATCGAAGCAATATTCGACCACATTGGGATTTCCACTAGTACGTGTCGGATCCATCACAATTGTGTTTGATCGGTTTCAACCTGAGTGAAAACAAACAAGGAATTGGGACAAGTTTAGAGGATCATGGATAAATCTATTAATTAGATGATATTAATTATGATGATGTGCATACATTGAACCGGTGCAGAGACAAGGGTGACTCAGATGTGCGAATTGATGAATAATCGAAGCGGTGTGTATGGTGGTATTTTAGAGGCAGGTCTGGATTTGTACTTTGTAAAGATTGCAACCCACAAAAAGCAGGGCGATGAGCCCTCGATCCAAAAAGAATCTAAGTGACAAACTGAATAATCATGCCTATACGGCTCCGATGCGCCAGTGCTCCGGATGCATGTGCTGAACTAATCAATAAAATCAAGTATGCAAACTCTCCTGGTTTGGCTCATAAAAAATATGAGCCAAAGTGTATTAAATTAATCATTGTGTCAAACCAAATGTGATGTCATATATATGTAGGTCAAATAGAACATAAAGGAGTTGGAAATGTTACATGCACACAAAGAGATAGAGAAATAGACTGTATGTGTGTCATGGTCTCATGGAGACAGAGGAAGCTCCAGGTCTCTCCAGCCAGCGTGTTTGATATATGTTAGGCATAATTGTTGGCTCTTGGGTGGCATCAGGATTCAGAGTTCTCTTTTGTCATTTTTCCCTTGAAACTGAACCAGTGTCGCTAAGATTGTAGCCATCAGCTGTTTGTCTTGGACCCATCGCAATTTTGCACAAATTGTGAAAGAGAGAGAGAGAGAGAGAGAGAGAGAGAGAGAGAGAGAGATATGTCATTCTTGGAGTCGGTTTGCTATGCCTGTTTGCATGGGAGTGAAAGACATCAGGAGTTGTTATGTCACATCAAGAAAGTGTCAATCCACTGTTGCCGAGAGCATCGCTGTGGTGACCAGAAGCATGTGATGGCGCCAACGCTGCTATCCACCTTTCAGCCACATTCTCCCTAGTGGGATATTAGGAGTAGTTCTTTTGTTCTTTATGGCAGTTAAGAAATGTCAGTTGTATCATTGAGGGCACCGGGTTAAGATTGTTGGAATATCTGGTTACACGTGCATGAAGGGAAACTGCAGCCCCTAAGGCAACAAGAAAGTGTGGAATGATTAATTCGAATAAACGAGTGATTGTTGCATCTTTACTTCGTTGTGGTTGAGGCATTTCGACCATGATGGAATTTCCAGTTTGTTGGCTATCCCATCAGAACTGTGTTCAATTCCATCTGATAGAAACTCTATCATCTCACACTCACTAAAAAGTTGAGTTACTTTTGGGAAGAATTGTTCAAGAACATCAAACACTTCATTTGCTAATACATCAGGTGTTAATATATGACTTGGAAATTTCTCACACATTTCCAGAATTGACTGCTCTTTAATTTTCTCTATCAGCCTTACCAGCAGAAAGTGCATTATTTAGAGGTACTACAGCATTTGCTCCCATAAAGAAATCACTAACTCATGACAATCACTTCTATCTTCCCAGAAATTATTCTTTTTGCTGACAATTTACAACTGGCATGACGGTTGTGCAAGTTTCGGTAGCAATATAATGTTTCGATATGAGCAATATTTCATGGAGTGATGACGTTCCACGGCTGTTGGCCTGGGAGGCATCAGAGCTCTCATGCCACCTGATGAAATGGGGTAGCTGGTATCACCAAGAACCTTGCCAAGATGACTAGAAGGATGTCAGGGGGCTTTTCCGCCATCCAACATGGAGAGATCGGGCTTGTACATTAGGCGCGGGTGTGACGGTTCAAGAATTCTGTTGTACACGTCATAGAGATGGCACACATCACTGATGCACGATAGAGTTTCTGTAGTATGATGCAGATCTGTGGATGAATACCATCATCAAAAGATTGAATAATCATTATATAGAGCCTCTCTATGATACTCTCCACTGGTAGTAGAAATTGATCTAAACCATTCATCTCTTTTTATCTAATGGATTATATCTCAATTAATGGTAATAGAAATTTGGAAGGGCATAATCATACATTGAAGTGAGGATGTGGAGGGATGATAATAGTATTGTGATTTTGCGTATCAATTAGAATGCATCAGCGCAAGGTCATGTACAAGGGGCAGACTGGGGTCGTGGCGTGAAAATATCAACTACCTCGTTAATGATTAATTTCTCCATCAAGTCAAGGAGGAAGCACCACTTGTGTAGTCGTGTGGTGGAGTCATAGGCAGGGCAGGGTTTAACTTATTGGATTGACCGATTGTATCGAAGGTCACTGATAGAATGAAATTTCGGTTGAAAATTTCTGAAATTTTGAACAAATTTTAGCTAAATTTGAACAAATATTACTGAAATTCATGAAAAGTTAAAAAAAACAGCCAAAATAATATCGTATCGTAGGGGTCCGAAATTCTAACCCTGGTCATAGCTGCATGACTCCACTCACTAGTTTCAAATCCTGAAGCCCACAATATGGCTATGTGCATTTTTAGTTGGTATAGAGACGGGGAGTTATACTTCCATTGCCAAAAAAAATGCCATGAAAATTTATCATACGTTTTCATAATGGAATACTCTGTTTGCTACCACCAGAAAGTGCATTCATTATGAGTACACCTTTTGCTCCATAAAAATTAGATGAAGGGACCCAAGCTGAGAAATAAATGAACGAGTCGATGGATGGAGATCACATATATGAATGCAATGATTGATGGTACCGATTAAACTGCACGGGCAGTTCTGAAAATAATATATGAAAAATACCCGAGTAAGAGATGAAGAGTCGAGTCAAGATACTCACTAAAAGAACAATTCCTGGCAGTTCTTAGCTGAAAATTTCACAAGAGTTCTAGAGGACATGTGGTTTTTCAAGAACTTCAATGTGGCGCGCTGTTGGCCTAGGAGGCATCAGGACTTCTCATGTAGCACCTAGGGCAATGGCGGATCGAAATTTTTTTGGTGCAATTGGAAGTACAACAGTGAATGTAGGATGGGTGAAATGATCGCATCAAACAGAATATACGAAATTAGTAGCTGTTGCATATCTAATTGATTTGCATGGTGATGCTTTCCATGGCATTGAAGAGATATATGGCCATCTCCTGGCACGGTAAGGCGGATACACTTGCGTTACCTTCAGCAGCTGCTGGCATGTTGGATGCGCCGGAGTAAAGAGTACAGTTTTGGTGGCAATTATCATGTGAATTAATGTGTAATATCTAAACAGATTGTTTAATATGACTAGCTACATGTGCTGAATTGAATCAGATTGTACATTTGACTGTAGAAATGAAAATCTCTATCTTTTGCTGCTGGACAAGTAGACAGGAGGCGAGCCATGGTGACTTCACCTCAGATTCTTACGGATTATTCCAAACTCATTAGTTCAGTGACTACGGAAAGGATGTTAAAGAAAATCAACTTTTCTCATTTGTTGATTGCTCAGTCAGTCTGTCAGTGATGTGGGATGAGCTCCCAGTAAATGCATTGTTTCATTCTAAGTTGTTAACTCTGTACCTGCACCTTATTTTCCCTGTACCTACATCCTTTTTTTCTCCTGAATTAGATCAGAAAAATATCAAGACGAGACGACTGTATGGAATCAGACAATAAATTCGTGTGTGGCACCGTGCAATCTTCTTTGCTCCATAAGAAGAGAAGATGAGGTGGCCAAAATAACTACGCAGAATCGCTTGATTCACCTCCTAGGAAGAATTTTACTGACCATTTCCCAAGAATTTCATTGGATACATGATATATGGCCGTGCTAGTTTCAGCATATTTTCTTGATGAACAATGTTTCATGGAGCAGAAGCCACTCCAGCCTTGGAGCTGGTTGTGAACTTGCTTTAGCTGTTGGTGTAGGAGGCATCAGGAGCACCCATGTCACCTCAAAAAAGTGACGGGTACCTTTACTATCCTTGAAAATGTACTGGGAAATATCATATTGTTTAGTGTAAAATTTGATATCTCGAAGTACTAAAAATTTTAGTGTGAAATTTCTCAAGGACAGTAAAATTCCTCTTGAACAATAATCCATGGAAGCCGTCATCAAGTTCTTCAAAGTTATGGCAGCGAGCCACTCAAGCCAGACTTGATTATTTTGCTTCTGAATCATGAGGCGCCAGGAATTCTTGTATTTTATTTTGCTTCTGAATCATAGTGGACTTGATTAATGATTATTGTTCTGATTCTGATGCTACCTTTCTGCATCTCCAGAGGTGTAACTGTCTTGGGGATCAGTATATCCTCTACTGAAGACAGAGTAGATATGCTATCCACCATTCTGCATTTGATCGACTTAGGACTAAAACATCTCACAACAGAATTTCTCTCTTGATATTTTCAGAGATGTCACCTAGTTTTCTCCCATCTGTTTGTTGCTCGATCTGATGGATCCAAAGATGCTGGGAGGAATGGTCTATTGTCTACAAAATCTGACCTGAAATGTTGAACGGAACAACATTTAGCAATTCAGTTTACCATTGAAAAAATCTGATGCCGACAGAACAAGAACTAGCTAGCAACCTGCTGCCTCGACTATGACGTTGTTAATTTCGTCACGCCTTCCCTGGTTCATCACCGATCACCGGTGAGTTAATTACATTACATGGATTGACCATGATCGCTGATCGATCTGTTAGGCAGTCCGCTTCATTGAACTATAGAATAGCTTACTGTATTAAATGTGTTCAATAGTAGAGGACGAATGATATACTACGAATATTGGACACATTGTATTAAGCCTTAGGAGACAGTATATGTAAGAAAGGATCAGAGATAACAAAAACTACGATACAAATCAATCCTATCCTAATACATCTCTAACTACCATACACTCTTAACAAAATGATCGCATCAAATCGAATGCTACATATAGTTGTAGAGACCCAATGCTACATTCCGAGACAGTAATGAACAAAGTTTTATGAAGCCAAGAGGAAACTCTAGACGGCGTGTTGCTGTTCATGAATGGTGGTTGGCATGGGAGGCATCAGGAGCTCTGATGCATATCACTTTTCTTACAAACCAACCCTGATCGCTGAGACTAGTTGCCACATTTCTTCTCACTGATATGTGGGCCATCACACCGCTGGTTCCCTCCACAGCTGCCGATCTCCGCTGTTGCCATCGGCGGCCGCCTCACAGCAAATTGCAGCTATGTAGGCTTCATAATCATCTTGCTCACTTGCTGATGCAGCAACGGTATCCTCTAGCTCTCTAGTATGGCATGGAAGATGATCGAGGTAAGCTATCTTAGTCATGGTGGCAGTTGGTTTTTTCTCCGTTTGCCAAACTGAAACTTGAGAGATTTTGGGAAATTATATTGGAAATGATATTTAAATAAATGAGAATTTCATCTCTCATTTAAATTTACCTCTAGTAATACATGCTTTGATTGATTATTCATTGTAACTTCAACCTATACTGATTGGTGATTTTTTGATAAAGGAAGTTTCTATTAATTTCAGACGATTACATCAACTTGATAGAAACATACTAAGAAGACTCTCATATTGGTGATGATGGACTTAGAATGTGTGCAATGCCTGAGAATAAAGTTGGAGAAACCTTTCACAAAGAAACTGCTCTCATATTTCAGATTAATTTGATCACAATGTTTTGCTCCTACCACTGCACTCATGCATTCACATGTGACGGAGTAACAAGCTAAGAGATGAAGAGCCCATGGAGCCATGGAGCCATGGTAGCTAGGCCTGGGAGGCATCGGAATCTCTATTGTAACTTGGTTGTTGTCGATAGCTAGAGGTCACTTCAGCCATGGAGCTGATAAAATTGCCATTGCTCTTGTCGTATGAGGAATTGCGAGTTGTCATGTCATGGCATATTGGGATGGGTGACATTATCCTGCATGCGTTGTCTCCAGCAAGTCGACCTAATTAGCATCCAGCAGCGACAAGCTGTCTACATGGTGATCAAGCGGATGCTGTATCACAACAGAAGAGATGAATTCCCGGACGATCCTAGCTTGCTATACAAATGAAAGCTGGACAGTTGACGTGATTGCTATGTTTTTTGTGGTGAAGTCAATTAACCACTACCTTTTAGCTTTCGCTTACACTTCCACTATCTTTTAGCCCACTTTTGGTAGGTTTTTTGGGTATAAATATTCTTGAGTTTCTTCCCCCATTTTTAAGAGGTATAGGTATTTGTATTAGTCTGGAGGTGTATACCTCCTGGTGGAGGTATATATTTTTAGATAATGGATTACATTAACCCGGCCTCTACACCTTAGAAAGGTGTACACAGCCCAAACCACAATCAAGAGTACATAAGACTCCACGCATTACATGGGGTAACCAAATAATAGTTTAACAAAATGGTTAAAGAAGAACAACAGTCTAAGCCTCAATTCTTCTTCTAAAATTCCAACCAAAGGTAGAAAAGAACTCCATCACTCTCTTCTCCAGAAAACTGCATTTGGATTGGACTTCCTCTCCCTCGTCTTCTTTAAAAAGCAAAGACCAAAGCCTTTCCCAATGAGTTGTCTTGAAAATCACCTACAAGAAAGATATGTGATTATGACCGTTAAAGACCATGTCATTCCTAGTGAGCCACAAAGCCCAACAAATTGCCGCTATACCAACCCACATTTGTCTTTTGAGTCTAGGTTCAACACCATGCAACCAATTCCCAAACATGTGGGTAGTGTTCCAGGGTTGTCTAATTCCGAAGGTGAAAAACACCGTAGTCCATATGTATCTAGCAAAAACACAATCTAGGAAGAGATGTTGAATTGACTCTTTAGAGTTACAAAAGCTGCATAATAAACTACTCTTCCACCTTCTCTTAGCTAGATTATCCTTTGTTAGAATCACCCTTTTTTTACATACCATAGGAAAATCTTAATTTTTAGCGGAATTCTTAGTTTCCAAATTATCGATTTTCTAGGTATTTCTCCATTCAACGTTAGAATCTTATACCTGGAACTTATGGTAAAAAACCCTCCTTTGTTAGCTTTCCAAATGAATTGATCTTGTCGATATGTTAATCTCACGTTTACCACTTTCGAGACTACGGCATACCAATCTTCTAAGTTTGTTCCAACTATCGCTTTTCTGAAGGATACTTTCAAAGGAATCCTTTCCATCACATCAGCCACTAGTGCGTTCTTATTCCGCACCAGGTTATACAGATTAGGGAATTACTTGTTTTCCATTGTTCACCTAATAGTGTCCTAGTAATTGGAAGGATTCTTTAGTTGTCATGAGACTAGCCCAAAAATGAGAATCCCCTGGTTGTTTTTGAACCTGAAGAAATGTTTTTCTTGCCAAGTATTTTTTTCCTAAGCAAATACCTTAGGTGTATATATACCTCGTGACAAAGAGGTATCTATACCTTATATACCTCTCAAGGATTAGAGAAGTCTTACCATTGCCAATGATTATAGTCAGTTCAACCCATTTAATTTTTTTTACCTCTAAGGTATATCTCAAGTGTAAGGACATATATACCTCTTCAAGAATGAAAAAAGCTAAAAATATTTAAATTAGAAAATGTGGTATCTCCATATACTATCTACAACTACATTTGTTCCTTAGTTAATGATGTATATAAGCTTCCAATAAATCCGTACATCATAAGTACCATGCTATCTTCATTGCTCCATAAAAGAAGAGCAGACGAGGTAGCATGCAACATCTTCTTTTTCTAGTCTAAGATTAAGAAATAGACCAGAAGAGTTTATGTATATCGACCAGCTTCAGTGTGTTTCTAGGATATGCTAGGCCTTAGGGGCATCAGGAACTGATAGTTATGCCTCTGCTAAGATTATCGTTTGTTGGAACAAAATACAACATGGGTGGCAAGGGCCTCCCTCCATCGGGAGGAAGCCCAAGCTAAGTCTTGTGAGGGGGAGATGAGTAGATGAGAGAGGATGAGAATGAGTGGAATGGGGGAGAGATGCCACTCTCTTGCCCTCGGAGGGCTCCTTTTATTCATATGTAACAGAAAATTACATCTTTGCTCTTGATTTGCTATTTATATATACAACATCCTCTTAGGGGTATTTTAGTCCTTATTTTTGCTCCATATAAGGTGATATGAACGGGCACAAGTGCTACTAATTGACATATAGAAATGAAAGAGTGATGTACTAGAGAGTTGAGGACCAGGCCAGTGGGTTGCTATGCTAGGCATGGGAGGCTCCGGGAGTTGTTCGGCTACTACTTTAGAGGACCAAACAAATGCTAGACATGCTGCAGCTCATTCTTATTGATGGACTTGCAGACATGCTACTTCAGCCTGGCCTTGGTGACTGTAATGGTCATGTTACATTCGACAGGGTATGGTTTTCGACAAATTCATCTAGGAAATGGGGATGAATTTTGGATAGACTGCACAGTTTGGTCTTCCGAGTGTTCTTGTATCTGAGGATGCTGGGCTTCCTACCTGCTGGAGAGAGTACTCTTCAAGGTGAACGATTTATCAAAAGAAACGCCAAGGGATGATAAACACCGCTTGCCATGATTTAGCCATGTTTTTCTTCGTTGTACATTCTACCTATTACAAGAAGAGCAAATAATTAATAGACCCGTTTTGCTTGAAAGCAGATGGAGAAAAAATAGTTTGGGCAAAAAGACAAACAAATGCACATTTCATGGCAGTGAAGCAAACAAAAACATCAGCTTCTAATCCGAATATATCATTGGCCCAAAATTCGGATCACATATTTAACAAGCTTCGGTGCATTTTCCTTCAGACTAAGATATGCATTAACTTGGCCAATACATAATCAAACAAAATTGAAGAACACTAGTCAAATAATAGCCAATTAATTTCCTCCTCACCTACTGTTGACCTGATTACCTGAAGGAAACATAGAAAATGTTGCATTTCTTGCAAACAAAGAGTAAAAGTTTGCACTTGTACATGCACAATGAGCTTAGCTGCAAACTTGAATAAGGGGGCACTGAAAATAGGATTATTCATTATTCATAAATGATATATCCCCTTCCTTCATTATTTCCTGCTCCATATAAGAATAGATGAACGAGCACATATACTAAAGGCTAACAAGAGGGAGGGGGGGTGGGGGGATGAAAGAGTCATGAGGGCTAGGCCATTGGGTTTGCAATGTTAGGCTTATGAGGCATCGAGAATTCTTCTATTACTCGTCGAAATTACCTCTGTGCCAAGTGCTGCATTGAACTGCCAGAGCAGTGTTGACATCGGTACAAAACAGTGATGGAATGACTGATGTTGTGTTTTGTTGGAGGGGTGGGATGGGTGAGGATAGGACGAACCCACTTTTCTTGGTGTTTGATTTGGAGATGGATAGGATGGAATTGTCCCTCTAGAGGAATATTCATGTTAAATCCAAATCCAGGTCCAAGCCGCGTAGCAAAATGTTATCAACCATCTCGACCTACTTGGACGACTCGTTCATCGAAATCGGTCGGTCCAAGCCGTCGTCCGCCTGCCCGCCAGTCGCTGCCATGAAGACACCGCTCATCTAATGTTTCATACACGGATGCTGCCGTGAAGACACATAAAGGTTTGCGTCCTGATGTACTCTTTGATGTACAGTAAACCTTTTGCCCATAGATCAAAATCCTCATGCATGCCTATGAATTTTGGTTAAGAATTTTGATGGGCAAAATGTATGATGGATCAAATTTTTACGTCCATATATAGATCAAATTTTGATCAAATCTATGGACGTACAGATATATGGGTGAAGAATTTTGATCAAAATTTTGCCCATGAAAATCTATGATAACTGTGAATCTGTTCAGAATTTTGGTTTGATCGATGATGATGTTTTTTCGATGTAATTTGAAGACAATACTAATCACTTTCGATTGAGCAATACAACATGTATTTGGACTTGTACATTATCTAAAAACATATTTGGACTAGTTATAAATCATGGAATCAGAAAGTAGCACAGATCGATTGCAGATGTCTTTTAGTCCCTGAAAGCCTTCCTGCTTGACAGATTACTGCATATGGCACTTCCAATTGAACAATACCATAGAAGAAACTATGGAAAACACAAAATACAGGCATGCAACTAGCTATGATTTGATCATGTTTTTCTTGGTTGTACTGATTAATTACAATATGAAAAAAAAAGGAGAGAGAGGCATCCGTGTTTTAACTAGGCAATGGAAAACAAAAGTACATAAACAGAGTGTGTTTTTCGTGCATGCATCTTCGTAGGAATTTTGAGAAAAAAATCATCGTGGAAAACCTTGAGTTGTTCTAAGTAATTAAACGGCAGCAGAAATATGCAATCTGGTGGCTGTCAAGGTTGCAAAACACTTCAGTGTGATACATAATTGCAAGGTGTCAAATATTGCATTAATTTCCAGAGGAACGTTAAATTGGCAATTAATTTGGGTGAAAAAAAGCCATCTTTTCTGCACGGACAATATGTTTTGTTGCGATCCGAGATCCCTGTCTGCTCGTGGGCTCCACTAGCATGCGTAGTGCAACAAAAAAAAAGTGATCAATGAACAACTGAAATTAATATTAGTGCATGATATTGAATAACTAATTAATTGCATGGGATAAAATAGTACATCCTTGTGTAATATATATGATGATTTTTTTTCCTTTTTGTCTATAAAAGAGCACATCAAGAAATGAGCACAAGTGCTGCAAGGGACAAGAGGAATTAGTAGTCAGTTCATGGAGATGATTCCTGGTGACTTGTGTTGTGGTAGGCCTAAGAGGCATCAGGAGCTAATCTTCTGTTACTTTTGGTGGCCTTTGATTCTATAAGAAGGCATGGTTACCAACATGGTCGTTTCCACGTAGTAATTCTTGGGGCAATAGGACACTGGGTAATTAATCAACTCTAGCTAATTTATACTCCCTCCATATTTTAATGTATGACGCCGTTGACTTTTTAACCAACGTTTGACCACTAGTCTTATTCAAAAATTTTATGCAAATATAAAAATACTTATGTCATGCTTAAAGAACATTTGATGATAAATCAAGTCATAATAAAATAAATTATAATTACATAATTTTTTTGAATAAGACGAAATGTCAAACATTTGTCAAAAAGTCAACGGCGTCATACATTAAAATACGGAGGGAGTACTATATTAATTAGTTTATCAGAGATCATTAGAGAACCCGCAATGGTAAAGTAAGGTGCTCTCTATAAAACATGTACATCTCAGCAATAGACTAGCTTAATAGTAAACCACCTCAATAGTATGTCTACATGGGTATCTATAGCTCTCTCATGTATTGCCTCTTTTTCTCTATAGACTATCTTTAAGTTAGTAGATAGCTTTGCTATCTCTCTTCATTTAATATCTTCCATGTAGGAAAATATGCTGACATGGATCTCTTATAGAGAGCCTATAGATAACCATTGTGGGTGCCCTTATAGTAACTTAGGATGTGTTCCTTGGAGGGGGTTGGGAACCTATCTCCTTTGCACGGAAAACCGAGCGGTCCATTAGCGCGTGATTAATTAAGTATTAGCTAATTTTTTTTCAAAAATGAATCAATATGATTTTTTTAAAAACACACACCATTTAGTAGTTTGAAAAGCGTGCGCACGGAAAAAGAGAGGAGAAAGTTGGGAACTAAGCTATACTGCAAAAGAACGCAGCTCCGGTAATTTTTATTTTGGGTTCGCCACTTATCGGTGAAGATCGCTCTCTTGAACGGATGAATTTCAATTGAGTACATATATATTGAGTATGTGAGAGCATGGGAGAATGTGATCTTTTCTGCTTTCAAATAACTATATAAATGAGAAGATCTACAGCAAAAGTGCCTTCGGTAGAGATGATGAGCAACGCCAAAGTCGCAGATCCAGCTTCTTGCTATAGACAACAACTAGCCTGTTAATTAAGCAGAGCGCTACAACAACCTGTAGCATTGCCTCGCGCATTTTGCATCGGTGATCTGGAGTTAATAGTTGCTTAAAAGTGATTTTAATTACAACCCAAAAAGGTACCGGGAGGTACCACATTTTTTATTGTAACATTTAGTACTTCTCGGTACCTACAGTATTAGGAGGTATCAAAATTTGTACTAAAAATGATACATTTTGATGCCTCTTGGTGGTTTTCAAGGACTGTAAATTACTATGCTTAAACATACTGGCTAGTGGAATATAATTGTACTAAAAATGATACATTTTGATGCCTCTTGGTGGTTTTCAAGGACTGTAAATTACTATGCTTAAACATACTGGCTAGTGGAATATAATTGTACTAAAAATGATACATTTTGATGCCTCTTGGTGGTTTTCAAGGACTGTAAATTACTATGCTTAAACATACTGGCTAGTGGAATGCTTTATAGACTAACTAGTTGATTGTAACAGGTTGAATGATCGTAATAATAATATTCCACTGTTAAGAGTCTAAGTGGCGATTTCGATCTGGCATGTCTAGGTGCAACAACTATATCCATACATCTTCTGAATATTTTGTGTTTCCACTATAAACAATTATTCAAAAATTCTTGAAGATAAGGACCTTTCCTATATCCATGTTTTGGTGCACCTAATTTTATCTCGACCTTCTAATGTTCATTCAGATGGTCCTGAAGGCACTGAAAGTTTAGATAATCACCATCTAACAAGTGAAGTTAATTAATTAACCATGGGGCATTTAGGGCTTCCCACTGAAATTCTTTAGATAGTGGGGCATGCATACATTCAGTGGTATGTAGTCTGGTAAACTAGTAGGTGCACATTGAACCACAATAAAATTATTCCTCAAGTCTTCTTCATTTCTTTGTTCAGGCAGTTGCCCATATATCTTCCCTATTGGACATTCAAGAAGACCATCTTGTAATACCAGAACTTCTGGCCTTTCTTCTTAAGAAAGATCAGATCATCAGATAGTATATCTCATCACAATATTTTATTTGGCCCATAAAAGGGTTGAAACAAAATCTGAGAATTGGTGGTCAGTGCAGGTTCATATGGATGTTAAAGCTCAAATAGCTCCAGCATTTCCTGGCAACTCATAGGCATAGAAGGCATCGGGAGTTCTACTGTCAGTTTGTCACTTGTGGCCAGTTCATGGGGTGCATTTCACACTACTTTGTCATGAGTTGAAAGACCTGAACATGATGACATTCAGTTATGTCCTGGTAGGCATCTTCCAGATATTGACAAACTTGGAAGTTTGACTAAAATTGGAAGTTTGAAGAAAAAAATTGCAAGTTTATGTGTGTAGAAAAAGTTTTGATGTGATGAAAAAGTTAGAAGTTTGAAGAAAAAGTTGGGAACTAAACAAGGGCTGAAGCACCTCTAGGATCTATTCATGGTCTATTGCCCAACTTGAGCTCTCCAAAACTGTTTCCATAATCTTGACAAATTAAGGTAGAATAAAAAATGGTGAACGATGTATTATTATCAATTTTTAGAAACTAATACATAAAGTTAGTTACGACCAGGAAATTTAGAGTAGAATAGCTTCCAGCAGAACAAATTTTAGACAACATTTCGTAGATTAAAAAAACAGTGTAAAGCAAAAATGTTTAATTCTCATTAGATATGGTGATTTAATACATACCAACTACCAAGTAAACATGAAATGAGTTGGGCCCTTAGTCAGCTAATCCCTGGCAGCCCAGTCCTATTTCTAGCTCACCTAATGAACATGACTATGGGTGTGTTTAGATTCCAAAAAAAATTTGGCCAAAACGTCACATCAAATGTTTGGACACATGCATGGAGTATTAAATGTGGACGGAAAAAAAAACCATTTGCACAGTTTGCATGTAAATTGCGAAATGAATCTTTTGAGTCTAAATGCGCCATGATTTGACAATGTGATGCTACAATAAACATTTGCTAATAACAGATTAATTAGGCTTAATAAATTCGTCTCGCAGTTTACAGGCGGAATCTGTAATTTGTTTTGTTATTAATCTACGTTTAATACTTCAAATGTGTGTTCGTATACGTCAAAAAAAATTTGGATGGAGAACTAAACACGGCCTATATACATTGCATACTTAACTCTATTGAACCAAACAATACATCCCTATAAGATATATATGGTGACTTGTCATGGTCCATAAAAGAGAAGTAAAAAAGAACAAGTGCCGCAAAGCTACCGGTGAGAGATGAACAGTAGTCCATGCAGGCTGCTTCAAGCCTCCAATGACATTTGCTATGGTAGATTTAGGAGGCATCAGGAGTTCATGTGTTATAATTGACCCTTCTATATATTACCAAATGGCATGGTTGCCTACTTAAATCCATGGTGTTAGAACTACTGATAAATTATCTTTAGCAATGGCGACTGAAGTTTCTTTATACTATTTTAAGAGTTCATTTGACCTGTGTGTAAATATCAAGAATGCACAATAGCTGTAATATCCATCATTAAAAAAAACCAAAGGATTATTAAAAAAAGGTTTTTATGAGCCCTCTTTTTCCTGATAATGTGCCACTGCTTTATAGATAATTTGATGAAAAATGTATTACTGGCATGTTGGATGCTCTTCTAATATGGTTGGCAGATCTGTACCTACGTAGAAGCAGAGTAAATTATCTAAAGAAGAAACAGAGTAAATTATATTAATTATATGCAAATGATTCCAAAACTTTTTCAGTGCTTGTTCAGGCATATGCATAATCATCTGCTACTTGTTGTTCTGATCAGGAACAGAAGTGGATGCTTTTTAATATAGAGACCTTGTTGAGACTGGACGTGTCACCTAGATGAGTACGGTTCAATAGGCAGAGATCAACTAGACGAATACATCTGCAGGATCATGCAAGATAGTGCCTAACACTTATTTATAGACAGTTATGTCCACCCGATTTTGAGTACTAAATGCATGTAGCAGGCCAGATTGCAACTTTCTTTTCTATTGTCCTCTTCTCTTCTTTTCTTTTTCTTTTGTTCTCTTTGCTATGAAGGTAAGACTATATAAGGATCTCTCCTCTGAGTTCAGACCTGGGTAGTCTACATGGTCATGCTGAGTGCTACACCAAATGGTAGGTCTGAGAAGCATCAGGAGTTTTTCTACCAAACCTGAGAAGAATCTGGACAGAAGTCCAGAGATGGGCAAACCTAGACCTCCAAATTCATCAAGGTCGATTGCACAAACGTGAAAGACTGGTGGTACAAGCCGTCACGCATACCCCACGTCCCGAGGAAAACCTTGCGGCTTGGGGGCTCTGGTGCGAGCGCAATGCCAATATCTTCTGGCACATAGCTACCACAACGACCATGGTCGTCGCTAGGATTAAGGAAAAAGCACGGACGTGGATCAAGGCAGGAGCCACCAAAATCACAGAAATCATCCCCTTCAGAGAAGTAGTCTTTTGTTCTGTTTTACAGGTCTATTATTTTTATGATAGACTATGTATATAATATTTTTGTGGGTTTTCTCCTTCTCTATTAATAAAAAAAAGCAAAGCTTCTGCATTCCTTCCCAAAAAAGAAAAAAACAAGAAGAAGACACGCACAGTTCACATAATTGCGAGTCTAGCTACGATGCAATGCCATAGATTGTTGGTAGCAACATTCTGGTTGAGCTAAAGCGTGAACATCTCAAATGCCATGCAAATTGTTACTTCTTCTGTTCACGTTTAGTTATCACTTTTGACCATAGCATGCATATTTAGCTAATCACTTGCTTGCCATGAAATGGCCATATTATCCTTCAAAACTAACTAAGAACATTCTAGAGCTACCTAGCATTTGGTGGAGTGAATAGAAAGGAGACAACTAATAAGGTTCAATACATTTTCATTTAGATTAAGACATACGATTAATTAATAATTTGGCCAGTACATAATGAAACAAAATTAAAAAAATAGTAGTTAGAGCCTACCCATTTCTTCCTCACTGACTGCTAGCCTGATTACCTGAAGGCAACCCAATTTTGCGTATCTTGCAAAGAAAAGGTATAACCATCAAAAGGATTAAGCTTGCAACTGTAGATCCACACTGAACTCAACTGCAAACATGAATAATTGCATGGGAATTAGATTGTGCATTCATATATGATATCCTGCTCACCTTTTTGCTGCATATAAGAATAGACAAACGAGCAAAAGTGCTACAAGCTGACAACAAGAGAGATAAATGAAAGGCTCATGACGCTAGGCCAATTGGGTCGCTATGGTAGGCGCAGGAGGCATCAGGAGTTCTTCTGTTACGAGGGAAGAATATGACTGTGGCAGGTGTTGCATTGAACTGCAATCGCAGTGCTGATATGGCCGCTTAGGGGTAAAGATCTGGCTGAGAGATCTAATGTTCCATACATGCAGCTGGCTGTGGGCGTTGACAGAAGTACTGGCCTTAGCGGGCGCTAGGGCTTCAGCTCATTCTGCTATGTCCGCATGGACATCAGCATCTAGAAGTCCTCTTTTAGGGGTGTCTAGCCAATAGAGCTCTGAACTTATTTGGAAAAGAAAAATAAGAAGGATTTTTGGTTAAGGGAGATCAGTAATTTTGCCTAGGGGCTAAAATGATGTTTGAAAATCCTTTCAGGAATTTGGTTTGCCGATCAAGATTTTTCAATATAATTTGACAACAATATTACTCAATTTCAATTGAACAGTACTGCATGTATTTTCTGGACTAGTGATTGCATGGAACTGTATAGTGGTAAAGACATTATTTGCAGATATGCATTCTCTTTTGGTCCATGGAAGCCTTCCAGCTGGACTGTTTACAACATATGATGCTTCCAGTTGAACAATAGTTCAGAAGAAACTACGGGGAAGTGAAAGTACAGGGCTATGATTTGATCATGTTTTTCATCGTTGCACTTATTGCAGGAAGAAAAATGTTTTAGGCAATGTAAAACACATGAACAGATGCAGATCGATCCTCTTAGGGCTGTTAAGCAATCTAAATATTAGTATTTCAGCAGGACATTCAATGCATTTTCCCTCAGATGAAGACATACTTAAATTTTCATTCAGGACTGATGAATGTTTAATGCATCAAATCTTAGCCATTTCTTGCACACCAACTATTAACCTAACCACCTGGAGGCAACATATTGTTCATAGCTTGCAAGGAAAATTTATAGCCATCACAGTGATTCTAAATTTCGCACAGTTTTCAACATTCGTTCATCCATGAAAAGGATTTTAACATCAGCATAGTTGCCTACATATCGACCATACCAATATTCCAGACCAGAGCAACATGTTCAGCATAGAAAGGAGTTACCATTACTCATCAGAAGGGAAGAACCAAGTCAGATACTGGCGTTTCCAGCGCAGCTCTGACATCACCGCCCTGGGCCGCAAAAGGTTGATTGTCCCATCTCTCATGTTGTACACGCCAGAGTCGCCAAGAGGATCAACACATTGGCCGTGGCACTCTTTTGACGGATTGTCGTGAATCCTATGCATGAAGTAGATGCAATCTTGCTGAATTCCATCTGCACATTGGCTAGCAGTGACAGACTTGGAGCACTCTGAACTAAGGAAGATTGCCTGGTCACCCAAGCTGTCCACCTTCACCCATTGGCCATGGCCATCAGAGATTTCCGCCGCAAAGACCTCGAATCCCCGCGTCTTGTCCATGTCACCCGCGTAATACTGCTGCCGACAGTTCATCCACCTCCTCACCATCAGCAGCCTGCCATTGGAACCCACCAGGTATCTCAGCACCAAGGACTTGTTCTTAGTGCTCCCATCGATGTAATACTCATGCTGGTTGGGATCATCGGCGATGCACCGACGATGCGACGCGTTCTGTGGATCGTCGACGCCATTGCTGCCGAGATCAAGAACAAGGAGCCCTTCTGCATTGGTGAGCGTGTAGAGGTTTCCACCCAAGAACGCAATGTCGGAGAACCGAGTAGGATTCAGTCCGGGAATCTGTGGCGCCATGAGAAATGATAAAAGTGAGAGAACAAAGGCAGAAAGGTGCATAAAAAGAAAAAGAAAAGCTGCAAAAACAAAAGTATGTTTCCCCTAGGTTGAAAAAAACGTAGATCCGAACAGAAAAAAAATCGATTCCTATAAAAGGCAAAAAAAAAAATGGTGAAAAAAAACGCTAGATCCGATTCCTTTAAAAACAGAAAAAAAAGAGAAAAAAAGCGATTCCTTTAAAGGCGAAAAAATTCGAAAAACATCTAAAAAAGTCTGTCCAATTCCCTAAGAAAGTGGCGAAAAAAATAGTTCGTAAAAAATAAGAAGCTGGTTTGTATAAAATAAAAAATGCATGTGAGGAAAAAATGGAAAGGGCGAAACAAAGTCCGATTTCTAATCAGTATATATCTCTTCTCTATCTCTAATCTAATCGAACTATTTAAAAATAGAAAATGCACGAGAAAATAAAAAACTGTTCAAAAAACGCGTGAGAAAAAAGTCAGAAAAAAACGCAAAAAAACACGCTAAAAAGGTTTTACATCTTCCATAAAACAAAAAAAAAGCACGAGAAAAATTATTTCCATCGCTGGTAAATTTTTTTTAAAAAAAAACATGCGAGGAAAAAACTGTCAAAAAACGCGCCATTTCTAAAGAAAAATGGTTTGAAAAAACCGCGCAAGGAAAAGAAACACCATCTATTAAAAAACAAATTGCTCTGAAAAAACTGTCAGAAAAAAACTAAATTGATGGACGCTTGAGTCGGATATAATCCATCGATTTTTTTTCCATCTACTACACGGCTTTTATTTCGTCACATATTCTCCTGTATTGGAAAAAAGCAAAAAAGAACATTTGAAAAAAAACAAGAAAAAAACGCGCGAGAAAATGATTGTTAGAAAAAACATGCAAAAAAACACGCGAGAAAATAAAAGCAAAAAAAAGGGAGAAAAATATGGTTTTCATTGTCAGTAAAAAAAGCAAAAAAAACATGATAGGAAAAAACTATTAGAAAGAAATGCGCCATTTCTGAAAAATAATTTGAGAAAATCGCACAAGAAAAAAACACCGTTTATAAAAAAAACAAGCCGCTCATCAAAATACAAATATATATTATCATTAGATTTTTTTCACCCGTTGCAACGCACGGGCATTTTTGCTAGTAAAAGAAAAAATGAGAGAGGCAAATTTAACAAAACTATTTTCCCTTATTTATAAGGTATCACACAACCATATTATTTTGTGATAAAGTTATTTAATAACTATAAACTTTAGAGTTTGTAAAGCTGTAGTTGTGTGATAAAATTGAAGTTAAATATGTAATTATGTGATACAATGTTTTAGATCTATAGTTTCATAACAAATATTCATGTTAGCTATATTGAAAAGAAAAAAAAATTACACTTGATTTGTTGTTAAAATGTACTCCCTCCGTCCCATAAAAATTGTATTTCTAGCTCCAAGGCTTTGTCCCACAAAAATTGTAATTCTAGCCATGTGGGGCCCGACCAATTGATTCATCTATATAAGTTTCCTTCCATCCCACGTAATTTGGGCTGCTAATGCTTATAATTTTATTAAGTATGTTAATTATATGGGTTAATTCTCTCCAACTTCCTTTTAATCATTTGTATATATGGAATGTGTGCATGCAGTAGGTTCATTAAATAAGGTTATTGTGGTCATTTTTCAATCCTACTATTTTGTCCTAAATTAGCTAGAAATGCATTTTTTATGGGACGGAGGTAGTAGTGATTTTTGTTATGTATCTGTACGAGGATATGCCCAGATACATAGCCAATATATAGTTACTATATTTATATTTTGGAATGGATGGATTATGATTTAGGTGTTTAGGGGTGAGGCGAGGTGTGGACTGGCCTAGGATGGATGAGAACTTTTAGTTTCCTTGTCAAACCTTCCAAGTGAGGTGAACATATTACACCTCCAATAACTCTCACGACATGTTCTAAAAAAAACCAATAATTCACGACATAAAGATAGAGAGGTAGGTTCTACAATGAATAAGAAATAACATTACAAAATGGTCATCAAGTCAAATATATATACAGCCCTTGTTGGCTTGGTCCTGATAGTTCATACATTGAAAAGCATGTGAAGGAACATAAATGTTCAAATCTAGATAGGAGATGCGCATTTCTTGTTTCATACATTTCTTGCTTCAATTTGGTTGGCATACGAGGCATCAGGAGTTCTCACCCCACAGAGTAACAGTGGAGTAAGTTCTCGCGTCATCATCTCTCCTTGGTTAATTTCAGTCCAAAACATGGCTAATTACATGCTCGAATTAGATCAACGAGATGAATATATGTCCTATAATAACCAACCATACATTGCTTGTGTATTGCAGTTCCTGCCAGATCCAAGCGCGCCTGCGAAATTTTTGAGCACATTCTGCCATTGCAATTGTAGACAATTCACAGGCGAAATATGAAGGTTGGTCTCATTCGAAAGGTTGCACGTAGTAATTCAGTGCTTAGGACGTACGCCATGTCGATCTGGGACGCGATAGCATTGCCGCGCGTTGGAAGGAATATTGAAGGACGAGGAAGAGCGGAGGACAATTTAGTCTCAGATAGTATTGTAGCATGCTGTTCACGGGTTGAGAACGGTATTTTATCGAATCCCTTTTGCCGAGTGGCGTTGAGGTGAAACACACTTTCTTTGACAAACGGCATAATCTCAGATTTCTCCTAGCTAGATGAGAATGTCATATGTGGTAACTAACTGTACATTGCTTGTGTACTATTCCCAATCTCTCTCGGCGGCAGAGTGTCGTCCGGAGCAGTCGTCGGAGCCCGGAACCGCTGCCGCTCGCCACCAAGACGGCGCCATTGATCCCCGACCTAATGAGATCGAGCCCATCAGAAGAACGAACCTTGCCTCTATATCCAACCGGATATATGCAGCATTTTTAAATTAATTAGGAACTTAGCCTATCGAATATAGAATTTAGCCTTCAAATAACCCAATCTAAAATTCGCTTCTACGGAGATTTGAACTCAGGACCTTAGGCTGCTACTCAGGTCACTGCAACCACTAGGCTACATGTGAAAGCCTTTCACAGGGAGAGCACAGTGAGCAACCGGCTACGGCAAAGGCTGTAATCTCTCTCCACCACCATCCAAGAAACCGGAGCACATACACGAGCAAAGCAAAAAACAACCAAAGTACGAACACTGAATTTATAAAAATTACCACCGTCAGCTCGGAACTGGCCAGAGATCGACCAATTATCACCACTGATCGACATGAACATGGTAGGGATCAGGTACTAATTAATGTCTCTCTAATCAGCACAAACATATATATATACCGTCAATGGAAATCTGGTCAACACGAGCTGATCAAAACGAACACTAGAACAGTTTGTTATGCCGTTTGTTTTCTTTTTCCTTGATGACATCTAGTTCGCCGGAGGCTGTTTCTGATCACGGCGGATGGCGATGGCCGCAGATCCATGGGGACTACACCGACATGTTGCAGGATGTGGATGAGAGGCTACTGCCGTCAGAGACAGCGCCAAACTTTAAAATATTTGAGTATGAATAATTTCGAAAATGTTTGTCATAAACATGGAACCATGTGTATAGAATAGCGTAATCCATTTCCATTATTAAAAAAACTAGGAAGGTAGCCCGCGCAGATGCGCGGGCAATTTATTTATTGTTTACAAATTTAATTGGTAAATTTTGAGATAGATCTAATGGTTTAGAAAATTTGAAGATTTTTTTCCTAAGAGAGTAGGAAAGGAAAGAGGAGATGAGGAGAGTACGTCCGTACCAGGGAAGGGTGTGGAGAAGGTGGGAGCATATACTTTTTTTATTCGATCTAATGGTTAAAAATATTGGACCCACCAATTTAAAAGAAAATCAATGGATAGATTTTAGAGTGTCACTTGGCTTAATCCAAA
>CM020189.1:17166565-17217555 GCA_009805545.1 Oryza longistaminata
GTTACTAATCCTTCCGGCAAACCATACATACGTACGGGAGAAAGGTAGATCTAATTCATTGGTATAAAATAACGGGTCCACCAATTTAAGTGAAAATCAACGGCAGGTAAAGATCTAATCTAACGGTATAAAATAATGGGTCCACCAATTTAATTGAAAATCGACGGTGAGATTATATTGTGCCACATGGCGGCCTAGGAATATTTGTAGGAGCGCCACGTGGCGGCTTGAGAGCGTTTGTAGGAAATTTAATGGACTTTTAGTATATAATAGATAATAGATAGATGTGCATAGATTAGTGTTAAAAAGTACTTTAGTAAAATTTATATTTATTGATATTATATATATTATAATAGAAAATGGTGGTCAAATTTGTTTTTCGAAGACCGCGTCCTTATTCAAAACTATTAGTATTATCAGCCCTTCGGGAGTATTAGCCAATAGCTAAAAATATCACAAGAAACAAGATCGAACCTTGATAGACCTAAGGACGTCATCCCATGGCCTGGAACGCAGGGGCATTTTCGTCCCCACCTTGTAAAAGGCCATCGTGTATCATGTTTCTTGACCCTATTCCTCGATCCTATCGACATGGGAAGTTTGCAACTATTTAATTTGCAGTCTAATAGGCCTTGATCAATACTAGTTCCATACCAAAGAAAAGCCTATAGAATTTTCACCTGGACAGTGCATTTAATTATTGTGCTATACCTTTTTCTCTATAAAAGATAAGACAAAGAAGAGCATATTGGAGTACACCATATGATAATGTGACTGCTTGTTCAATGTCTTTTTTTTTAGGTTTGGCAGGTATTGGGAGCTTTTACTTTACCAATTTGTTGATTCTAGCTGTGCAAAATCTTCCTTTGGAGTGTTGTCTTGTACACGGGTAGGCCAGGGGGGATGCTATGACTTATGAGAGTCTGCAGCATTGACAGTTTGCTTCAGTTGTCTTTTACTTTCACTTTTGTATGGTTTTAGGCCCTGTTTAGTTCCCACGTAAAAATTTTACAACTTGCATAAAGTATTAAATATAGGCTAAAAAAATAACTAACTGCACATGTTGCGACTAATTTACGAGACAAATCTTTTAAGCCTAATTGCTACATGATTTGATGATGTGGTGCTACAGTAAACATTTGCTAATGACGGATTAATTAGGCTTAATAAATTCATCTCACGATTTACTGACGGATTCTGTAACTAGTTTTTTTATTAGTACCCGAACACCCCATGTGACACCCTATATAAGACCCGATGTAGCACGCAAAAACTTTACATCCCTGGATCTAAACACCCCCTTAATCCTATTGTCGATTTTATCCTGTTCTCGCTGATCTTATCTTAATAAATCCCATCGGTCGGCATACTTCCCCAGTGCATGGCTTGAATAATTGCATCATCAAGTCAAATATATATACAGCCCTTTGGCTTGGTCCTGATGGTTCATACATTGGAAGATTATGTGAAGGAGAAGAAGTGTTGTAGGCTAGAAGAGCATGTGATGAACCTTTCTTGTTTCACAAAGACAATGAGTTGTTTTCTTGGCGTAGGAGGCATCAGGAGTTCTCACCCTACAACGTGACACTACTGTAAGTTCTTGCCTCATTATCTCTCTTTCCTTTCAGTCAAAAAAATAGCTTACAAGCTCAAATTAGATCGATTTGATGAATGCCGTCCTACAGTAACTAACTATAAATTTGCGCGCGTACATATTGCAGTTCTTGAAAAATCCTAGAGTTAGGGAAATGTTTGAGCACATTAGTCCATTGGAATTGGAGACATTTCACTGCCAAAATACAAATGTTGGACACATTCAGAAGGTTCCTTGGTGCAGCCTCATATCATGCCTGCAATTGAATGCTTGGGAGGCACAACCATGTTCTAAAAATGCCGGGTCAGTTGAAGGATTAGGACGATCAAATCTTATTAATGTCGAGTTGCGGAAACGACAAAATCAGTTATTACCCAAAAGAAAAAGGGAAAAAGCAGAATTAGAAACAAAGCATCAACAAACTACATTTATCAGAAGTCGGAAGATTTGGTGTAATGTAGAACATCAATATGCTTCATGAACTCAAGGTTTAGTAAGATATATCCTCATCAGTTCCGTCTTGGAGGCGTAGAAACCAAAATCAGTGTGAAGGCACCTTTTGATGATTTTTGTGTATATATGTTGTCACACTTATGTTAATAAATTTGGCCGGTGTACTTACTTTCGGCAGGATCAAATCCCTAACTTGGTGTGATAAATTCGGTGCGGTTTTTACGTGACGTGATGATAGCTTTCCTGCATAGTTTTCTTTAGGGATATTCAGAATTTTCATCAGATTTAATATTACCCTCGTGTGCTGATCAACTGGGATCTCTTCCTCTAAATGGAGAGAGATACTAACATTACATGAAAGGTAGGTGCAGAATACTTCTCGGCTGCAAAGTAACTGTCCTCAAGGAGGGATCAAATAATTCATCTGTCAGTGACATGGGTGATCTCGCACAACAGGATCCGCCCCCGCGTAAATCGATACTCACAAAGGTTTACTAAATTTTCGCCAACTTTAAACAAAAATTTACTAACGGGGGTTGAATAAATTGTATTTCTCCCTTTATGTTGGTGGCTTTATAACGTGTCTTCTCTTCATTCTTTATTTTGGTTTAAAAACCAGGAACATAGTACGCGGATATAACTTCTGTTGAAGCAAAAGGCTGGATTTTATCCATTATCGAAACAAAAATACCTTGCTGCCAATTTTGCTCCATATAAGATAAGACAGAACAGCCCAAGTGCCAAGTGCTGCAAGCTGATAGAGTGAAATGATAAGAGTGGATCACAGGTTGCTATGCTAGGCCTGGGAGGCGGCGGGAGCTGTTTGCTCACAACGGGACAGACATGGCGATGCCGCAGATCGCTGCCCAAGAGGTGTAAGGAGTTGCTATTCCCCATAATCCAGCATCTGGTTCACCATCGCCAAGTAAACATGACTTTTTGCCAGAGATCATTCTCCTTGATGCACATAAGCTACAATGGCAAGGTGATTGCAATTGCCATGTCCTGAGATACATCCTTCCACATTGTTGAGTTGATGACATTAAATTTTGGGCCAGAAACAGTTAAATACTCAGTGTGGTTATTTTGGGACAGAATGAGCTGATTTCACTGTCTGTTTCTTGTTAATTGAATCCCTTATAAATTGACACGAATTTCCCATATTTTATTCTTTTTTTTTCGAAGCCATACCCGACAGTGCGACCTGTGCATGTAAACCATGTGGTTTGTTAGTCCTTGCTCTTCTCATATGTAGTTCAAATTAGTGTTTCCACTTTCTGTGATATGAATAGATCATATACAAAATCTCTACAAAATTGTACGAGTTCAATAAAAAGCTTCCTTAGTCTAAATAAAAGAATTCTCTAAAAAAATATGATAAAAAAGTCTGTAAATGAACAGGTGCATGGTTATGAGATGGTTGATGGGTCTCCGAACCCCTTCCCACCCAACCGTCCGGAGTCACTCGCAACCAGGGGCGTAGCCAGGGGTAGTCCTGGTGGGCCCGGGACTACCCCCGAATTTGGCCCAGCGACCCCCTAACCCCCCAAAAAATATCAGCCCAGTTGCTCAGTTAGGCCCAATAAGTCAGACCAATGGAAACTAGAGTGGCTAGGGTTGGGGAGTTCGCTCCGGCCGCCGCCGCTTCTCTCACACGCGCATGACTGCCGCTCCACGCCGTCGCTGTTCCTCCCCTCCCGGCCTCTTCCGCTCACCTCTCCCTCGCCGCGGTCTCGCAGCATCCGCCTCAGTCTCTCCAACTCCCGTTGTCCGTCGCCGACCGAGGCGCCGAGCCACTGCCGTCATTTGCCCTCCCGGCTGCTCAATCCACGGAGCGGCAGAGGGTCGAGGAACCGCCGCGCCAAGGCACCACGGCGACCACGCTGCCACTGGCTGGTCACCGCTAGGCAGGCGCCGAGGCGCCATCAGCCGCTGGCGCCGGGAGCCCAAGACCCATGGCCAGCCAGCTTAATTAATTTTGTGCTCTCTAAAACTAGGTAATCATCTTTCAGAGTGATTGAATTGATTTTGTTTCAGGAACTAGTAAGAGTGATTGAATTCTAGATATATATGCACTCTTTCAGAGTCATTGCTGCATTAGGACTGCTACATCAATCAAAAATGTATTCTGCAAATATTGTTTACTGAATTACTGCTGTGCTGGGATCTTGGTTTTGCGTTTCCAATTTTATTTCAGTGACACAAGAACTAATTGTCTGCAAATACATTTCTTGCGCATTCATACATGACAGGCGAGCTCTAATTTTGATGCCATCTAGAACATTGCTTTCGTTTGAATTAAAATAGTATGATCGGAGCAATGCATATTTTCCCAATTAAGTTCTACCAATGCAAATTGATGATCATGTTTCTTTTTGAGAAAAAAAATTGATAATCATGTTGAATTTTATTTTTTTAGGCCTTTGGTACAGGTTGTTTCTATTTCTATCTAAAATCATAGTGATAAAATTAGCATGTGTGGTTTCCAGTGCAGATTTATCAACATGTATGTGGGATTTATGGTGTTCGAAAAATTTTGGTATGTAATATAAATTTGTGATTTGTGAAGTAGGACTACCCAACGGAAATTTCCTGGCTACGCCACTGCTCGCAACTCCAGGATCCCGTTTTACTATTTCAACTTTGTATCCACCAACAACCTTATTTTTTCATTACACTATCGTTGCTAAAAACTTACACTGAAAATTTACATGGAAAAACTTGAGCAATATGAGGAGTAAAAAGACTAGCTACGGGACCAATTTGGTTACATCCATATCTTCCATTATTAGCAATGAGGTACAAATGTACAATGGTACCTTCACGAACTAGGAATCAAACAAAATGACCACCCTAACATCAATATGTGACTATCCATAGAAGAAACTATTTTATTTCTGTCACAGGTGAGCTCATTGATCTTTTCAAACCATAGCTCCAAATTACCTCAAACAATTTTCTGTGGAGGTAACAGCCCATACAAACTGTCACTATTTTTGATGAAGTGAAGCATTTATTATCATTAATTATATGTTACACAAAGCTGACCTGTCCTCAAAACTGACATTCTGAATTGAGAAAATTCTCTTGAAACCTAATGCCCTCTAAACCAATGCTCAAAGACATTCCAGAGGAAATATTGTGCACAACGTATATATCCAACCTCATTTGCCTCCAACCGTCAGCTTCATCAAGAGCTGGAATTAATAGAATTCCTCTGAAATTAAAGAGCTTCCATAACCATTATTTGTTTTGTTCTGCAATGTTGGAGAATCAAAGAAATATTGTTGCAGCAGATCAGAACTCACAAGTATTAACTAGTGATAGTTACCAATTAGTTGCAAAATAAAATTTAAGTTAACAAGTATTCGTTGAAACAAGCAGTACAAATGGAATTTATGGAGCAAATAAGAAGAAACTTTTGGGTATATATATGACCTGTTTCTGAAGATACTACACAAGGCTGGTTAGATTGAACAGAACCCTGCATATTATATGAGAACAAAATAATATTCAGATTATGCAGCAGTGAGGAATATCAAACAACAAATATCAAGAGTATGAATTGACGTTCCGACAAAAAGCAAGAAAACTGTGAGAACCGGCCAGGATCAGAATAAAATGTTACCTCGATCGTGATAATTGTAGCTTGATTCCGTGATGGACCGATGGCCCACGAAGAAATTTCTTTTCCCTCTAGTGCTGTTTGTTGTTGGCCATTTGTTGCTTGTGTGCACCCAACCATGTTCTTGATCCACCTGTAAACCCTGTTAATAGTCCAAGATGACGACAATGATATCGATGTTTGTTCTTGGTCGATCTGTACGTCCAACCGTGTTATCCTTCTCACATGAACCTATGGTCAACTTCGGAAGCTTTGGGCAACGAGAGGGAAGCTGTGACAGTTCCTTCCTGGTAGCTAGCACTGGTCACTGTCTATCTCTGACTCTGAACTGGAAGTAGGCATTGAGCTTCCCCCTCGCTTTTTGATGGCACAAACACATGACCTTTTTGTGAAGGAGCGGGCAGTCGCTAATATACAAAGCCTTCAAATCCTCTAAGTTACTCAATATCAACACCTCATCTAGGATGTGCAGTTCATCCTTTCCAGAAATTTCCAGTTCTACTATATCTGATGATTTTGAGTATACCAACCTGTCTAGTAGTGGTGATCCCACATCCTCTATCTTGACAGAGCACAAAGTTTTAGTCCATGGGATAGGGGGCAACAACACAACTTTTGGGCAACTTTTTATTTCAAATTCTTGTAGGTTAGGAAACCAATTCTGCCTTTCCTCTAGTTGATCTTGCCTTGGAGGATAGCTAATATCGTTCGCAAAAGGCAACCCCAACAACTGAGGGCAATCTCTAATGATCAACACTTGCAGTCGATGAAATAAGTGGCAAGTGTCTCCTAGATCCCATTTCTCCAATGCTTCTAGGTTGACTAGTTCTATCTTGTTTAAGTTGTGAAAGCTTTGCTTTGTAATATTACCAATTTTGCGGCCTAATTCCTTTTGTGCCGACATATTCAACAATGTCACTTCATGAAGCACCGGCATATTTCCCAACCATGGAAGATCTTCCCAATCGACACCATCCAGATGAAGAGATTTTAAAGATTTAACAGAGAGCTTACTACCTAGCCATGTTGGACATGACCGGCTTCCGTGCCCTCTAATGCACAATACTTTAAGATTTGTACCTGGTTGAAGCCTATCGAGAACAACTCCTTCTATGTCACGCTCATTTCTTGGTACCTGAATATTCCAATCCAATATTAACTTGTGCAAGTAGAATTTGTCCATGAGTTGTGCTTCGGCTGCTTCTTCTTTTGTGTGAATCTTCTCGAGGTTATAAATACCAAGCTCAGTTAGTTCAACTAAATTCCCTAGTTGCTTTAGTTCAAACCCATTGCTTTGTTTTTTCACTTCAAATCTCTTTAGCTCTTGCAACAAATGCATTTTGCCCACATTGCAGATTTCAGAGTGATATTCATCATCATTCGTAAGAAAATGACGCAATTTTGTTAGGTTGCTCATATCTTTAGGCAAGCTAAGACTCCCCACCCTTACTTGTAGATTCAGAATATTTAGAAGGTAAAATCTAGAAAGCATAATTGGTAAATGCATTTGTGTACAATTAGTCATCCCTAGGTTTAGATACCGTAGGTGGAGTGCTGAAAGCTCCATGTGGGGAATCATTTTTGGCAAGTGAAGTACGCGAAGACCATTGGCTTTTTTTATCATCTCAGCAAAAAAACCACTTAGACTTTCATCCCATTCTCCAAAGATCATCAAAGTTCGTAAGTTCTCAATATTCAATTTCTTCTTTTGCTTTCTCAATTCACCTATAAAGTTTCTGACAGTAATTTCATCACTATTTGCACCATCTACGATGATAGATAAGTGTCGTATAGATGGCCAAATTTCCACTGATCTCACGTTAGCACGGTCTATGCTAAGACGTTCACGTGACGCAACCTTGAGCCCTAAATCATGTAGGAGGTCATGAATAATATAATAAGGCTTTCCATATGTTTTATATTCTTTGATAAATCCATGGTCTTCCAAATCCTTCAAATAACGTAGCCCAATATCTTCAATGCTTCTGCTTTGACCATCAGAACAATGTATAATATCTAGTCCTATCCACCAATGGATAAGTTCGTTTCTATCGAATTTGTAATCTTCAGGAAACAAAGTGCAATAGGAAAAACATTGCTGCAGATGAAAAGGTAGATAATCATAGCTAAGCTTCAATGCAGGCATAATATCATGATCTCCAGTTTGCAGTTCCCATTCTTTACTATCGAGGACTCGCTTCCAGTGATCTTCATCAAGGCGGTTCTTTAGTAATCTACCAACAGTTTTTGCTGCAAGAGGGGAGCCTTTTAGTTTTTTCACTATGTCTCTTCCAATATCAAGTAGTAACTCATTTTTTGATTCCTCGTTATCAAACACGCTTGCTAGGAATAAGTCTGAAAGGAATTTAATATCCAAACCTTTTACTTCTATTGTATCCGCGTTTGCACTTCTAACCATTTGTGCAAGTGCTGGAGAGCGGGTTGTGACTAGAATTATGTTTCCTCGCACTTTGTCTTCCTTTTGGGCACTCCTGAGTGGTGCTAGTAGCCTATTCCATTCATCTTGATTGCCACAGCTCCACATGTCATCCAAGACAAGCAAAAACTTTTTAGATTGCAATCTTTGTTCAATTAACTTCTCTGGGGTGCCACTCTCATCATCTTTGAGTCTAGAGATGGATTCTGCAATTTCTTTTGTCAAACTACCCACGCTAAAATTGACAGATACATAGATCCAAATCTTCACATCAAAGAATGTTCCAGCTTCTTTATAAACATGTTGTGCGAGTGTTGTCTTACCTATACCACCTAGGCCCACGATTGGAAGAACAGTTAAGTCTTCTTCGCGACTATAGACGCCTTTTGTGATGTCTTGTATGATTTTGGCTGTCTGTTTTTCCCTCCCTAAAAAATTGGGTTCAGAAATCTCACAAGTAGTTATGGGTCGGCTCTTAGCAATATTTTTTGGGATAAATGGTGTGTGCCCCCGGTCCGTAAGAAAATTGGCAGCAATGTCATGGACAATCCTCCGGTTGGAATCTAGCAGGTCCAGATTAAGGATTGTGGAGACCTTAGTGCATAGTGGCTTCAGCTCGTCTACTATATCTTTCATTCTTTTCGATACCCCCACCCGATCAAACTCCAACTTAGGTGGCAACGTGATGGGGTCAGACGTATCGGCGTTAGAAGTGTCTGCAGCTTGGACAGGTAGGGGAGAAGAGCAGCATGGACAGAATTTACCAGCAGAACGACGGACAGTGTGTTGAGCCGCAGAAACGAGGTTACGCGCGCATCCTCCAGCGTTCTCGTCAGGCTGCCGTGGGTTGGCGGCCTCGTAACCATGTTCATCTTCCGGCTCGCCAATGGCCGGACATGAGCAGAGGCGAACAAGCTGCTTAAGAACAGCTTTGGCAGTGTGGCGAGCTTTGAGGGTGGCATCACGGATGGCACCTCGGTCATCCATGTCCATGGCCTCGTGGGTGCCTCCGAGCTCATCCTGGACACGGAAGTAATCCAGCTCATCCAGGACGTCCTCGGCGCTGTACGCCAGCTGCTGCAGCTTGTGCAGCTGCTCCTTGAGCGCCGCGCCACGGATCTCCCTGCCGTGGGCGTTCTCGAGCATCGCCTGCACGTACAGCAGCTCCATCTTGAGGGCGTCGATGTTGGGGCCGAGCCCGGCGCTGGCCGCCCACGCCTCCAGGAGGCCATCGGTGACCGGGGCCAGCGCCTTGCCCACCACCCAACTCGCCGCACTGATTGCGACTTGCATATCCTCCTAATCAACACGTACGATCGATCACCCAAACAAATTAAGGGAGGTGATCGATCAAGTGAGGTGAGCACATGAGGTGGCGCAGAGAAAACCGTCGAGCTTTTGGGATCTATCGAAGCCGCCGGCGCTGCAGACAATGAAGTGACCAGGCACAGGCAGGCAACGTGAATTAAATCAGAGGCTATGTTGGAAATGCTAGATGGAAAGTGGAATGACGATGAAGAGATATTTTCTAGTGCTTTTCTGATAACGTACCATTAGCCAACATCAAAGGGTCCACCATGAAAGGTACCATTACCAACTAAAGGGTGCTTGCATATTATTGTGGAAGGTTACAAAGGTGGGAGGGGAAACAATGTCATTTCATATGTTATGGGAAAACCTTAATAGAATAGCAAATCAGTTAAGTACCAGAGACAGTTTTTCCTTTATACTTGTACAAATAACTTTTACTCCTTCTATTTTCAATGAAATCGGCACGCCTAATGCCAGTTTGTTAAAAAAAAAAAGTCAAGTACCAGAGGAAAACCTTAATAGAAGAGCAAATCTTTATCTTTACATGGAATCAGTAAATTCCCTAACTGCAGATGCGTGAAGATGCTTAGGAAGGCGATTGAGGCGGGATTGAGGTGCATGGAGAAGGTGGATGTCGTAATGGAATACTTCAAAAGAGGAGGCAGGTAACCGCAAACCGCAGTAAAGAAAGGAGGACAATATGACAATTTCATGGAACAAAGGTATGGGTCTGTACCTGTGGACTGATCAACGCGCCGGAGCCAGGGAAAGAGGCAAGGATGAACATCGCCTAGTATTGACAATGATAACACGAAAAATGAGAGCTAAATATATATATGCATCTATTTTGTTTTTTGAGGAAAACACAGTGGATGAGGCCTCCACGGTATATATATATTAAAAAAATGGAAAAGTTATTTACAAACAAGAAAAGAAAAACAAAAATGCATCTATTTTGTTAGCACGTTATCACTGATTCCCGTTTGATTTGTTTGATGTGTATGTGAATATGTGGGAGATTCAGCTAGTTAATTTGATCCCTAACCGGATAAACTCCTCACATAATGATTTGACGAATGGTTAGGACTTTGAATGGCCTGTTCGGATCTGGATGGCTCTGAATTAAGGTTAAAAAAGGCAAGGACGTCAACTTTTCGTCGTCACACACTTTCCCTGTGAGCTGAACATAACACCTCCAATTCTACATATATAGTGGTAGGTGATGCAATGAAATTAAGTGACAACGTCGAATAATTGCTCTATATAAGATGAGATGAACAAGCACAAGTGCTACAATATGGTTGAGAAAAATGAGAACTCAAACAGCTTGTATATATGAGGGCAATATGCCAGTTAGTTCCTAGTTATGGGAGGCAAAAGGAGATCTTCTGTTACTTATGCAGAGGGATAATGAAATGCAGTGGATTGCACGGTCGCTACCGCCATGAGTTCCATTTGCTGCTGGGATTCTTCTTGCTGGCTTGCTGCACAAATGCTATATCGGAATATGTCATCCTGATTATGCCTTGGACATTAATTGGGATTTCTGTTCCTTTGGACAGGGTACAGTTTTTGGACAAATTCATATCGGAGAAACGGATGAAGTTTGGACAAATTGCATAGCTCAGTCTGAAGATCATTGGCTTCTTGCTGTAGCGTAGGTGCCGAATTTAACAGTAATGCATTTATTTGCTAGATTAGTAATTGTGTGGAATCATATAATAGTAAAATTAATTGTAGATACGGTTTCTCTTTTGGTCCATAAAAGAGATGCTGCCTACAGAAATATATCCTATATCACCATAGCAGCTACAGGGATGCTGGATGTAAAGCCTACCTACTGGAGAGATAACTCTTCCAATAATTGAACGACAAACCAGAAGAAACACTACGAAAGGCAAACACAGTTAACCATGATTTGACTATGGCTTTCTTACTTGTACACTGACTTACTACAATTTACAAGAAGAGCAATAGCCCGCTTTACTGAAAAGCAGATGGAGTAAAAACCTCTAGGTAATGACAGACACACGTACAGAAGCATATTTCTCTACTAGAGTAAAAGCACAAACGGTCCTGATCCTTTCCTTTCCTTCCCTCCCCGTATCTCACCAGTGACGAACTCAGAATAAAAATTACCCGGGTCCTATACATGTCGTAACGTACATAATACTTTAATTTTCAACTAATAATGTTGTTATATAGGCTAAAACAACAAAAGCTTGAAATTCTGCCTACGGTAGGCTTGGGAGGCAGCAGGAATTCATCGGTTACTCCGACCGAAGACCCCTGTGGCAGTTGCTGCATTTAGCTGAGAGAATGGAGAATATTTAGCTGAGAGTTGAAGTACACAGCAGAGCGATTGCCACCGGAATGAGTAATGACCTTTACTGAGGGTCATATATATGCTTAATCTCATTCTCACACTGACATGTTCGTATGGAGATTGGTGTGCAGATGTGCTATCTCAGTGGCATCTAGAAGATGGAGATTTCGGCTGCGCTGGAAAACATTAAAGGTTTTGAACTAAATGATTTTATGCATATACGTTCGGAATTTGTGATTGATGATCATGGTCTTTCAATGTAATTTGATAACAATATGACACACTCCCAATTGAAATTTTGCCAACCCAATTTGCATAGCTTGCAATGAAAAGTTATATCCATCAAAAGGATTCTAAATTTTGCGCCGCCTTGTACAGAAAATGTTAGCCATCAAAAGTAAGAAGAAACGAACAGTTGATTAAGCATGCATGAAGCTGCACTCAGCTGCTTGCTCACTAATTAACACGTACAGAATAGGCATCCATAGAGATTTACTCCGGTCCAGCAAAGAGTATTTCGAGGTACCGGTACCTCACAATACTAAATCGTTTCTGATCATTGGATCTAGCTAGACAGGATGGGCATTGTTAGATCCAACGATCGGAAATGATTTGGTAACCGGTACCTCGAGGTACTTTTTATTGGACCGGAGCAAATCTCATCCATATGTAAGGTTCGGAATGAATTTATAGTGTAGTAGGGCCTTGAATAATTGCTCCAAGTAAGGAAAGGCCTTTGAATGTTGCGGATATTTATTCAGACAATATATTTATTGTGTTACCCTTCTTCCCTATAAAAAGATGAGACAGATGAGCGCAAGTAAGAGATCGGTACAAGACTAAAGTTGATGGATACATCATTTTTATATACGGTTGGTTTGGGAGGCATTGGGAGCTCTCGCCTTTCGCCAGGGGCGGCCGACGACACGAAGGTCGACGGTATGCTATAGGATCAGGGACGACAGCCGCAGCAGCACGAGGCCCAGCAGGTCTGGGAGATCCCGTCATGATGATGGCAGCACTGCAGCCATCCTCTCTTTGCCAGATTGCTTATTGTGAGAGAAGGAGGCTCAATCTCCAGACAATATTGCCATCACCTTTCAACTGAGCTGAGCAACATTACTTCTCTGTTCAGTGGTAGGTCCTTCATGGAAGTGGAATCACAATTTTAAATAATCACATCACCCTATCAAACATACATTCATTCTGGGGAACCGGCTCCTCTGACTTTGGCTGAGTAAGTCAGAGACGCACAGTAACTTGAGTCACGCACTACAGTATCAAACAGTGTCTCTGACGTAGTACTGTAGCAACAGTGCAAAACAGTGTCCGGAATACTGTAGATTACAACAATGCAAAACAGTGTCCACAAAACAGTGTCACAGGTACTGTAGCTGCTGTAGCGATCGATCTTGTTCGTTTGCTGCAGATCGGACGGCTAAAAATCTCTCAAATCAGAGTACTGTTCACCTCTAACGTAAAACACGCTACGTTAGAGGATCTCATTCCTCATTCTGGTCGATATATAGAAGAACAGACCAAGAAGCATAACGCTCAAGATGAGAGAGACAGCATTCTTTATTGCTTTGGTGGGCATAGGAGGAATCAGGAACTAAAAATATACAGAACTTTGGAAAAGTAAGTTCTTGCCTTATCACCATTTGGCTTCAGTTTATGTCAAATGTTTTGCTCTACATGCTTAAACTGAACTTGGCAAACATGTTAAACAGTAATTAAGTAACTAATGTGTTTAAAATGCAGTGGTCACGAGGTATTACAGTGGTACAAATGTTTGGGAACATTGGTTCATCAGAGCTGTAGGTGATTTCCACTAAGAAGAAGAATCAAGGGCGATCCATGGGAGAAACATGTCGAATCTGGTCAAAGCTGGATTGACGAAGCCATCAAACCAGTGCTCAATGGAGGCAGCTTGATACAGATCCATCGTCCAAAGTTAATGGATGAAGTGTCAGGTGTAGACGAGGCACCGGTTCACAGCACCACAACCACAACGAGTACGTCACAAATAATATCCATCAACAGTGGTTTTGTTGTTAACAGCAATCACTTTTATGCAATTGTGTGACTTTAAGAGTACAAGTGTTGATCTGGTCCAGCTAGTCTCTTTCAGCCATGGCTGCTTCTGTAAGTGAGGTCGACAGAGGGCTGGTTCATGCCACATCAAGATATTGGTTGAGCCATAACTGCAGCGATAGTTGTGTCTTTACTCCTCTCACTGTTTATTAAAATATTCTTTCCTTTTTCATTCACTCAGCCAAGAATGTGTGAGGTTCTTTTTATATTTCAGTGCACCAGTGGTAATTGCTGGTGCTATCAGCTGTGTGCATCTTAGTTATGCAGAAGCCGAAAGTGCCATCAGGAAAATTGTATCACCTTGATGTAATTGACTAGGTTCAATAAAAGCTTTCATTATCTTAAGAAATTGCGGTGCTAAGTTGTGTCTGACAGTCAGCATAGCCCTGGAACAGACCTCCAATTGATCTGAATGCTGAATTGAAGTTTGAGGGTTTTGTCCTCGAGGAAGTGTCACGAGATATCACACCTTCCTAGTGTTATTTTTTTAATCTTCCATTACCCTCTATAAATTAACACTAGAAAGAGCGGTATCTCGTACCACCTCCTCAAGTATTGAAGTTAAAGACTGCAGAGTACTGAACCTACACAACTCACTTTCAGGTTGCCACATAGGAAGCAAGTGCTCTCTGCAAAATTACTTAAATAGAGCCCTAACGTGACAATCTCCTCACATATATAACAATCCTATAAATGTTGTTCAGATACATCACTTAATACAATTGTCATCATCTTTCCATGGATCCCCTGGATAGATGATGACAATTAAAATGTTGTTCTCCTTCCAACTTGTAGATAGGCTGGAAACAAATAATGCTACGCTGATGCAGATATAGGCTAGCTCTCTCCTGGATAACTTCTAATTTTTTTGTCCTCTATGCTGACACCAACCAACGAATTAATCAAGTTGAGGAAGATGACCACATAAGAAGGTTTCACAAGCTTGGTAGTCAGCCAAACATGCATGTTAGCTATGGACCTTCAGCTTCGATGCATGTATATATGCGGCAGAAGTTTGGTCTGAAATCTTTCCATGGACAAATTACATTAATTAAGTTTATGGCATAGCCAAAGAATTTGCAAGTTGGTGGAAGAAATCTGGCACTGCCCACCATTTAGTGTGTGGAGCATTTTGTAATGATCTACCTTTTTCTTCTTAGGCCGGCAAACTTTAGCACAAAAAAAAATAATGTGCCTTTCGACTTTGTAAAGCTTTCACACAGTCACCCATTTACCTATTCTTTTTTTTTTCTAAAAAATGCAGGAGAACTGCGTTTCATTTCATTAAGGGGAAGAAAAAACAAAGTACAAAATATTTACAAAGTAGGAGGACCCCCGCCCTCCCACCACCGAGACCCACACATCCAAGACTACACCGGGGAGTGCTAACGTTAACTGTCTAGGTTAGCCGTCTCACTAAGGAGCTTTTGAAAGTGCCAAACCTATTATTATCTATTCTTTTAAAAAGAATTATATGCCTAAAGAGATGAAAAAGAAATTAAACGAGTTGCGATCTACAATTGTTCCAACATCTTAAAAAGAAAGACACAGAAAGAGATGGAAGAGCAGTTTTAGGGAAGCGTTTACAATGACGACGGCCATCCCTTGCAATTGTCAATAAACATGTGCGGTGAGTTCAGCATAGCGAATTGTATTTTCGCCGAAAACATGCAAGATGCAACGTGAAAGGAAAAAAACTAAACATTGATCACAGCATTAATTAATTAATTAGTACATGCATCATGAAGCTTTCATACAGTAAGTATAAGTGCATGGAATCAAACAGTGCTGGTTCACATGGAAGTAGGCCTAGGAGGCACCGGGAGCTCTCCACTCATGACTAGAGGTTGAGGTAGTGGATCAAGTCATTACAAGCATAGAGGGACAGAGAAGAACAGCAGCTCTCTCTTGTAGTTCTTCAGCAGGATACACATGCACAAGAGACTTTTCCAACTATGATGGATAATCGTGGGGCTAAGGATGAAGGCCTTCTTGAGTAGATGGTGGAAGTTATGCCTGATGAATATGTTAATTATGTCTTAATATTGGCAATTTTATGCAAGACTATTCTCTTGACTTGATTTGGCGAGGTGTGATGTGATCAATTCATTTGTTTGGCTAATCTAGTAGATATGTTCAGCATTGCTACTAGCTAGATTTGATCTCTAGGTCTATCTATGTTCTACTTGCCCTGTCTCAATCATGATAATTCATTTAGTCATAGCTTTGATCGAATGGAGACTTACTTTCAACTGTTTGCAATGACAATAGCTCCATGAATTGGAGTATAGACACTGAACCAAATACTAGCTATGGCTGGAATATAGGCCCAAGATGCTAAGTGGCGCTGGCCTGCTGTCAGAGGTCATCTTCTCGACAAGAACACTGCAAAAATGTACTGGATTATGCAGAGAACTGATAGTTGACTTGTGTGTCATAAACTGAAAGCGCATGAGCTCGATGTGTAAAACAGACAGTTTATTCAAGAATTGCAGTGTTTAACTCGTATGAGGCAACTACTGAGAAATTTCTCAACTAATTGCTGCATCAGTGATTTTCTGGATTTTTCTTAACTGCGCACGTAACACTCTGTACTCTGTTTCTGAAAGCCAGGGTTTACAAAGCCTTGTAACCAAAAACAACAGATTTCTCTTACGCCTACATGCGCGGCGACGCTGCACGAGTAGCGGAGGCATTATTGTGATGGCTGGTCCTTTCAGCTCAACACTAGCTGTTGGCACGATCGATCTCAGACCCACGAGATTGATGGCACACGATGGATAAGTTCACTGGAAGCGAAGCGATTGATGAACTATATATTTTTCAACATTGATTTATCATTTTTCAACATTCGGGTGAACTATATATTTTCGCTTTCACATGTGACAGAAAAAGTGATCAACTGAATAACTGCACGGAATCAAATAGTACATCATTCATCCTTGTGTGATATGCGTGATGATCTGTTTTGGTCCATAAAAGGGCATGCAGAGTGAAGAATCACACAAATGCTGCAACCTGCAAGCAATGAAAGTTAAAAAAACAATTAGCCCATGGAGTCTGCTAGCTCCTGTGGTTTTGGCTGTGGTAGGCCTAGGAGGCATCGGGAACTCTTGTGCTAGTTTTGTCAAGCTTTGATTCTACCAAAATACATGGTTGCTAAATTGAAGACCTCAAATTTGAACTGGTGAATTGGCTGGGTCAATTGAGTACGGATGTTGAGTATGTGATCCCATGTGAGCATGTGGCAAATTATGTCTTACTAGGTAGCTGATTTAGGTTCTTGCAATGACCAACATTTTGCCTATGAGGAACAGTGGTAGAACTGGTAGTTGATTGACAATGTTGTGCAGGATGTTACCTCGATTTTGAATTGGAGATCTTGAGTCAATAGTTGCATTGGCTTAAACATGGTAGCAAGTGGAATGCCCAGTGTTCTTAACCGATTGCAGCATCTTGATCAATTATAGTCATATTTCACGGCTTTTTATAATTTGTATTGGATTTTGAATCTGGCATGTTTTGAGAGCTGAGCTCGCATGTTTTTGTTCCTATTGGTAACAGCAATTTTCATAGCTTCTGAACCTCTGTCAGATATAGTCATCCACGAATTCTTGACGACACGAAACATCCCTATATCCAAATCAGTGTTCTCTCACCTAATTTCATCTCAACCTTTTTAATGCTCAATTGAATAATCCTGATCCCATAAGGCAACTGGAAGGCCTCACCATCTTACATCTGAATTTTGTTAAAGTTGATCAAACATTCAATGGTAGGACGGTGCACATTGAACTACATTACAAATTATCCCTGAATTGGTTCTTCTATGCTCTATTTCTCATTTACACCTATCCCAGACACCATAGAGGATCATCACAAATATCCTTCCTTGTCCATAAAAGAGTTGAGACAAGCTCTGAAAATGGAACAGGTGAGTGCATGTTTGTAATCTGTGGCTATGTTTAGATCCAAAATTTGGATCCAAACTTCAGTCATTTTCCATCACATCAACCTGTCATACACACATAACTTTTCAGTCACATCATCTCCAATTTCAACCAAAATCCAAACTTTGCGCTGAACTAAACACAGCCTGTAGTGGTGTTGGAAACTCTACACACAGTGAACTGCCTAGCTAGTCAGCATGGGAAGCATTGGGAGTAGCACAGACACAGTTGCTTGTCTTTGTTGATTCATGATGGTCCAGGACTCCATGAGGCATGAGCTATTGAGATAATAGTACATTATGGTAACAATTAGCCAGGCAGATGGAATTTCCGGTATTTACAAACCCACTGGACACTGTTTCTTGGGTTGTTTCCGTGTTACCAATTATCATGAATCCACTTTCCTATATATGTTCTAATTGTTAATCATTGTTGGTCTGTTGCTGTCACAGAGAACGGAATTTTGTTTTTTTTTTTCTATGTGCTGCTGTGATTTCAGTGATTGTCACTATGACAATTTCTAAAAACTGAATGCAGAAATCTACTCAAATTTCATTGGTTGTGTTCAGAGCTGAGCTAGCTACTGCCCAATTTCGTACCTGTCTGATTGAAATAGCCCTTTATGCACACAAGGGCCTCACCATTGACTCGCTGGTCTGAAATGATGAACTGCATGCTCCGATGCTCGTCTGAACTGCATGCTCCGATGCTCGTCTGAAATGATGAACAGCATTTTTTTCTGATGGTGCCATTATCGACAGGAAAATTTACTGACAGTTACACGTCCAGCGTCAAGTTTCACAGATCGATCTGATGCCAGTTTATATTTTCTGTGCAAGGCAATAGCTGTCGGAAATATTTTTTCTATCAGTATACCGCTAGATAATGAATTTTTCCATCATCTTTTTTCCGACCTATAATTCTGTTGCTCCACTGGTAGAAATATAATTTGTGACAGTCCTTTTTACAGGAGCGCAGCATCGCAGTAAGGAAAAAAGGGACAACTTTAGGCTAAAAACTTTAGGAAGCTACATTTGAGCAAGCACTTCTTCCCTTGATTTGCACAGGCTAATAAACATGTTGACCACATCTTCCACCGTCTCATTGGAAACGTTGTTGAAAACTCTTTATCATTTCGCCGCAGCCAAATGCACCATGATGTGTATATGATGACACCATCCGAATATCCTTTGATGTTCCTTTACTAGCTTTCTCCTGCAGGTGTAATCCTAGACGCATAAAGAGCGCTCTCCAGACATGCTTGGCAAAAACGCAATCCATCAGTAGGTGCCAATCCTACTGATACAAAGCTCCACAGTCTGGTAATGTCCAGCTCCTATTATGTGTGGTATTGTACGTGGAGTACATTTACGGTGATCTCTACTAGTAGTATTCTTCTATCAGTATTATTGTAGTAGAAGTGATCTCAACCATTGATTTATAAGTTATACTACCATTTGAAAAACTTACAAATCCTAACAATTCTACTACACATAGTAGATGTGGTAGTAATAGTATAAATGGATATGATCCATTTTTTTTTAGATAATGGAAATGGGTTACATCTCCGGCCTCTGCCCATAGGCACACAGTCAAAAAGTCCAGAAGTGAATAGAAAAGAGCTTAAAAAAGGCGAGATGGGACAAACCCCCAACTTATGCCGATAATATGATATACTAAAATCATGTTTTTTAAAATCACGTAGATTCTATCACGAAATTCTGTAGGTACTACGCCATCCAAACTGGAGTAAAAGTTCCTTGGCTACCAATTCCAAGCGTGTAGCACCATTGCACATAGTATCCTGTTGTTCCTGTGAAAGCATCATACACCAAGAGTGGAGCCAATTGGAACACATAAAGATAACCTGCATGATGTTAGGCATTTTTTTATGGTTAAAAACCATATCATTACGGCAACGCCAAATTGACCAACATAGAGTACTAGCTCCAAATAAAATCATTTTTTTGTGGGTCTAGGCACTCCCCTTAGCCAGTTACCAAAAATATATTTTGCATTGTGGGGAGGGGGAATATTGAAGGCAATGGATATGATTCATTGCATTAGAAAAAGGAAACAGTCTAAATTAGTTCCAATGTAAAACACCTTCCGTGACGTATGTTAGTGGTAGGTTCTGCATTGAAACAGAAATGTAACATTGCTATGGTCATTGGTACCTACAGCTCTATATATACATGGAAGAGTAGACTATAGATGAAGGAGCTGCAGCGCGATGCTCAAGCTAAGAGATGATAGATGGACATTTCTTATTGCTTTGGTCGGAATAGGATGCATCAGGAGTTGCCATGCCACAAGAATCATGTTCAGTAAGTTCCTACATAGTCACTATTAATTACTTTTACCTAGCTTGTCGATAGTTGGTTCACCGTTCTACATGCTTAAACTAAAATTGTGCAAATAACTGTTATATTGCATCCTGCGTGCAGGATCTGCGAGCAAGAGGTAGAGGACAAATGCTTGAGCATAGCGGTTCATCAGAATTATGAACAGTTCTCATTCAGAAAGGGAATGTTGGAGCTAGTATTCTCTCTGCGGTGCAGCCATGCCAATCCTCTTGTTTATAAAAGCAGATTGGCTGATAACCGATGTCGATGCTCGATGTAGAGTGGTTTATGGTCCAAGGGGTTGGGACGGACAGTGGCAGCCATGTGATGAATTCACAAAGACCACTACTATTCCACCGTACAACTCGAAGAACACATGGTGCTGCGGTGACGCTCCTTGTGTCTGCGGAAGTGACGAATGCACGAAGTAGATCATTGTGGTAAAGTTCACATGTGAATAATTGTTGGGGTTCAGTTTAATTTGGTCTAGCAGATAAAGGGATTTGGTTACTATACCTTGACATTCTTGGTTACTCCTGACTTGGTGTGATGAGTGCTGTTTTTGTGTGGGTCAAAGAGAACTTTCCTGCCTATTTTTGTCTTTAGACATGTTCGCAGATTTCTCTTAATTACATCTCAACATTTGATTGGATGGCTGTGAAGGTACCAAATGCTTCCACTAAATGGAGAGATGCACGTCTATGAAAAGCAGCTGGACAATTCTTCAGGTTCTATATAACTGAGAGGGATCAAACAATACACTCTCATAGTCATATGTGATGTTCGAATCTCTCCTTGATCCATGAATAAACAGAGAATGGAGCTGAACTTCAGAACAATTGTGACAAACTAAGGTATGAACAGTTCATCAAGGGCCCGATCCATCTGGGGTTTATCATGGCAAAATTCTAAATAAAAAGCTGAATAAACTCTCAGAGACTCTGAGAATTTGAGGCTATGCTTGGGATAGGAGGCATCAGGAGTTCTCTTGTAGTCTTGTTACTTGAAGTGATCCAAGTTGGTATTTTGATCGCCATTCCACCCCTGAGGGAATTCAATGACCTGAACATGCTGCCATTCGGTTAAATCTTGGCCCCCTTTAAAACAAATGGAAAATATAGGAATTCCAAAGGATTTGTACCCTATGAAGCCCTTTCAATATGAGCAGGTATGGTGTAAACAATTGGAAACTTATTTGTGCAAATGTTGATACAAATAGGTTTATTTGTGCAAACCAGGCATGGTGTATCCTATGGCTGCTATGCTTATTGTACTATGGGTAAACAAGGGAACCTTCAAACTAATGGCATATACACATATCATGCGTACACATTATTCTCTTTGTTTAGCACATTTTGTGATTACCAAAAGGCGAGAGCGACTTTTCTTGAAGAATTAGAACATTGTCCTTTGCATGCGGATTAGAACAAAATGTGATATCATTTCTCTCAAATTCTAAGCATGAAATATATGAGAATTTGATGTTACAAAATATTTGTCACTTGATTACTTTCAGACATGAGATATTTGAACCATTGGAATGCATAAACAACACGTGGGTCCAGTGGGATGTAGCTTACATAACTGTAAAGCTTGTCAAGTCTACTTTCCAAAGGATCCAACGGCACATCATTCGGAGTTTTCTATCACCGACAATTGCAAAATGAAGACATGTTGCGCAAACAGATTGGTTGACACGCGAGTAGCGGCGCTGATGATGAACATGGGCCTTGCACGACATGTTTGGATGAGGTTCTATTTCCCAAGGCAAATCTTCGATTGGGATGGACTCCATCCACTAGTTCCCCATGGAATGAATCCTTCCAAAACAAGGAGTTTGAAGATAAGAAAGAAAATATTCGACTCGGATTCGGTTTGGGCCATCTTGGACATACTTGACTAAAACATTTGTTTCTCTCTCGTCCGAAGTCTGTTTTGGACGTGTGAGCACTAGTTGGAAAGTTAACTTCATGGCCCACGTGATGGAGAGCCCCACGGACACAAATTCACTCTGGTTCCACCACAAGAGCCGAAACAAACTGATGGTGCTACAGAGAGGTTTCCATATTGTGATGTATTTGCTCTTGTTCTTTTCCTAGGTTTTGTGCCATCACCGCCAAACTAGAAATAGTGATTCGGAGTTCTGCCATAGATTGTTCTTGCTTTTCCTTGCAGGGAATTGAGGGAGCAATAGATCCACTGTTGCATGGTCGAGTGAATCAACCTATCAAAGTGTGTTGTTTTGTGAATTCATGGTGAAAGGTGCGTTGCATAGGTTCCCCCGCATCACCTTTGAAACAAAGGAGTGATTCCTACCAATTTATTTGAATTTCCTATGGAATGGACTATTGTGGAGGAATTTTGGAGGAAATAAGTATGAGGTCTTACCTCCTGTTTTCTTCTTCCTGTATCTTGAATTCCTACATTTTTCTCGTGTGACAATCAAATGACAGTTTTGAAACTTTCCTATGTTTTCAAATCCTGCAGGAATCCAATGAATATGATGTTCTATTCCCATGTTTTTCCTACTCCTATGTTTTGATAATCCTGCATTTCAAAGGGGGCCAATATAGCTACTGGTTCCTCCGTGTCGACATGCACCTCTAGATCATGGTCCAGCACTGACCTGCTTGAGTTGGATAGAACTGTTTGAGAAAAAAAAAAAACCAAACTTTCGAAGACCTAACCACTGATGAGCTACGTTTTGTAAGCTAAGATAAAGGAATTTAAAGTAGAGTAGTTTCCGGCAGAACAAAATTTAGGCCACATTTGGAAGGTGTAAGAATATGGTGCGGAGCAAATACTTTTAATTCACACACACAAACAAGAAACGGGTTGGTCCCTTAGTCAACTAAGACCTGGCACCCTTGCCCTACTTCTAGCCCTGGTTGTCTGTGCAAGCACAAATAATGCACGATGAACATGATTTCAGACATTGCCTAGTGAAATGCATTACGTACAAAGGACTTGCTCACTTTGTCGATCAGCGATGAGATGGAAATACACATCCTTGCTCACTGTCAGGTTACAAAGAGTATATGGGAGCAGCGCGGGCACTCGATAACATGCGAATCGATCAATGGGATACCATGGACACCGTGGAGAAATGGTGGACTTCCCTAGCTCAAACACCCTGAATAGCAAAGAGCCGACTGTGCTCGCTGATCCTTCTAGTCAGCTAGGAAGTTTGTGCAGGAAAATAACTCTCTAATGTAAAGCAAATGCTCCCCATACCTCCCAAACCTACCAAAACAAAGACATCGCATACATCATAGTGCCATACACCCTATATATGTATCAACTCTCATTCCCATTTCCAGAATTTGACACTTGCACTCACTCGTATCATCTTTTATAGAGGAAAGGTAGCATGATAATCTGTTCAATTCAGGGGAAAAATCACTGTATGATTGAGGGATTTCTTTCACGTGGAACATTATTCAAAGCTAATTAAAAAGTTACATAAACGACTATGGGCTTGTTCAGTTTGCCACCACTTTTAACCTGCTAATTTTTTGAGTTACTAAAGTTTGGTACCGTAGCAAGCTGAACAAGCTCTTGTCATTGTTATCATACTAACGGCTCTCTCTGGCCATCTTTGGTGAGCTCTGATCCAAGAATTTTTGGAGCTAGATATTTCAAGCTACATAAATCCATGGATCTAGATATGCGATTACGTTGATAACATTTAGATAAATCATTATGTTTGCATTTTAATTGAAATTTAAAATTTTAAACCACTATAATTTAACATATAAATTTTAAATCAACCGTGAATCTAAGATCTGGAGCTGTGCCAAACAAGACATAAAAATTGGCATTTCTGGAAATTTATTCTCATTAACACATGATCAAAATTTGGTAAGCTCCAAACCAAATACATCGAACGTTGGTAAAATTTGGTAAGCTTAAATTGATTCCATTGTAGTTCTCTCTCTCTCTTTAATTAGTCCAAACAATAAACTCTACTTTCTTTTGGGGTAAAATGGGCCACCAATTTGGCATGTACAAATAGTCCAGCCCAAAATCTTAAATGGGCCTCCAATGTTTTCCGGTTGAAGGATGAAAATTGGATTCGTTGATAAGTTAAGGGACCACAAGTGAATTTATTCCATACCTTAACTAGTATAGTACTAGGCTGGTACTACTGACACCACGAGCCACCCGCTGCCACCACCGCCGTAACAGCCATGGCTGACGAAGAAGATGGGAGCCTCGGCGGTGCTCCCATCCACTTCGCCGTCGACAACCTGATCTTCCTGATTCACAATGATATATGTCGGCTGCTCCCTACTGAACTCAATCTCCACGTCACCAGTGTTACACATTGTTGTGGTCACCATCATCTCCTACTCGAACAGGATACTCACACGGCCACATGGAATTATATGCACTGAAGCGTATTACGATTTCAGAGTTCAGACATGGCCTTCTTGCTAGGGAAGTTCTATGCACTCACCAAAGCAGAAGGTCTCCATGTTCTTGATCTCAAAATAACAACAATGGTGTTGGCAATCTTCCATATGCAAACGCTGGAATCCTTCTGATGACTGAACATTATCGGTGCAAAGGCTGCAAGCTGAGCAAAATTTAGAATCCTTTTGATGGCTATACCTTTTCTTTGCAAGCTATGCAAACTACCCGGTTTCATTTATTTCAGTGATCAGCTCAATAGTTGGTGTGGACGAAATGGCTAGGATTTGATATGTGTACTTTAATTTTGTTTGATTATGTATTGTACAGGTTAATGTATGTCTTAGGGTGAAGGGAAAATGAGTGATCTCATCCCACTGAAATGCTGATGATTTTGGACGGCTCAACAACCCTCAAACGATCTATATATGTCTTTACATGTGTCTAATATTGCTTTGCTTATCCTTTTGCTCTGGAATAAGATAGGGGCGCTATGGCTGTTTCTTCCTACTACTATTCTTTCCATCAGTATAACGAAGAAAATCAATCCCTAAATTTTCTTCTGAAGTATTGTTCAACTGGAAGAGTCATATGCAGTATACTGTCCAGCAGGAAAGACTTTAATTAGGAACCAAAAGAGAATGCATAATTAATGGTTATCATTCATATAATTGTTTTGGCAACCGTTACCACCATGTTCTGGAGTTGGGGAGAGCGGCATATATAAAGTCTTTCTGATTTTTCTGGTTTCTTCGAATTTTCCCTGCCATTTTCTTGTTCTGATTGTTTGAAACAGTAGCAATCCCTTCCAATCCACCGTCCATCCAAGCAATCTAAACAAGCTTAGGGATGGAAGGCGATTGGGAGGGAGGGGATTGGGTGTGGAAATGGAGATCAACACGGTCCCCGACTCCCCCACATGGTTTGATTTCCCCCGGAAGGAATATCCCAACGTACCGAAAAAGGCCTAATAGAAAAACTCTGTTCCTGTTGCTTTTGTTGTTGTAGGCCTAGGAGGCTTCAGGAGCTCTTGTGGTACCTTCATCAAGCTTTGATTCTGAAAAAAGGCATGATTTACAAATTTATGACCTCAAATTTGAACCAATAAGTTCAATGGGTCAATTGAGTACACATGTGTAGTATGTGAGATCATGGGGCCATGTCGCATATTTTGAATTCTGACAAGTGTAGAAAGGGGCAAAACTACAGAATGGGAGAGACTGATAGAGATTATGCAAGTTAGCAGGTGGCAGGTCCGTCCTTCTTGTTATATGAGCACCTTAGTTTGTATCGTGTTTTGCAAAAAAAATTATATGGTTATAAAATACCATCAATTGAATGTATGTGAATGTTTAAACAAGACCAGATTGTACGTTCAGATTTATTTCTTCTTCCAGTGGCCTTCTCCTCTTCTCATGAGAGAGTACATTACTACATTTAACACTTCAAGACACAAACCTCATTTGACATATAAATGAGCAAGCAAGAGCTCTAAGCCAAGATCAGAGACAAAGAGTCCTCCATGAGACCACTGTTGGTTCACATGGAAGTAGGCCTAGGAGGCACCGGGAGCTTTCCACTATCGAGCAGAAGTTGACATAGTGCGTGAAGTCATGGACGTGGCATTCAGGGACACAGAACACTAGCAACTCTCTCTTGCAGCTCTTCATAAACTGAAAGCGCACGAGCTCGATGTGCGAAACAGACAGTTTAACGAAGAGTTGCAGTGTTTAACTTGTATGAGGTAACTACTGCGAATTTTCTTAATGGAATGATGCATCAGTGTGAATTTCGATCTGGTTTTTTCTTAACTGCACACATAGCACTCTGTACTCTGTTTCTGAAAGGCAGAGTTTATAAAGCCTTGTGACCAAAGGCAACTGCTTTTGTTTCAGTTACTCAAGTACAGGACATGAACAGAGAATAGACCACCGAATTTTGATTTATCATTCTAACAATTAAACAAAACGACCTCACGTCTGATGATTCTGATACTCATCTTGTGCATGTTCAGTTTGTCAGGTCTATTTTTGTTGTTGCCTTTTCGTTTTGTTACATGGAAGTGTCTACCATCTATGACGACGATGGCAATGCCTTGCCTTGTAAACACGCACATTCGGTAGCTCTTCGAGGCTATCTACGTTCCTGAGTTCAACACGGTTGGACTATATTTTTGCCAACAAAATGCGAAGTCAAAAAGAGCTGAGGTAGATTAACTAACAACATGTAAGCATGGAATAACTAACAACCTGTAATCAAACAGCAATACATCCTTTTGTGATATGTTTATCTCTCTTTTGTCTATAAAAGAGCTGGTTATGAATAAGCACAAGTGCTTGGAGCAATTAGAGCTAGCTATTTCTGTTCATGGAGGCTGTGAGCTTCTGTGGCTTTTGCCGGGTTAGGCTTAATTAGGAGGCACCGGAGCCCTTGTGTTAGGTTGGGCAAGCTATGATTTTACCAAACAGCATTGTCGCTAACTCCGGAATGAGTTAAGTATTGTTTGTGTCGTATTAATTTTAATATGGCATGCATTAAAAATCCAAAGAAATAAATTGTTAATAAAATATCAAGACCGTCGAGCCCTTGAGCTGATAATGTAGTGTACATCAGCATATATATGCCATCAATTCATAGACAAAAATTGATGAAAAATATAGTTAACACATCAATACACATTTAGAACAGTAGAAGAAGAGTAATCATGTATTATACTTCCTCCATTCTTTTTTCTTTTGTTGGTCCATAAAAGGGCATGCAGGGTGAAGAAGCACACTAATGCTGCAAGCAATGAGAGGAACATACATTAGCCCATGGAGTCTGCTAGCTCCTATGGCTTTTGTTGTGGTAGGCCTAGGAGGCATCAGGAACTCTTGTGCTAATTTTGTCAATCTTTGATTCTACCAAAATGCATGGTCGCTGACATTGAACTGACGAATAGGCTATGTCAATTGAGTACAGATGTTGAGTATTAATTTGATCTCATGGGATCATGTGACCACACTACTAGAAAACCTATTTTGCCAGACGGGCGAAAACCGCCTTCGTAGGCGAACTGCCAATCCACCTGTAGGAAAAGGTCTGCGAAAATCCATTTTTTTCGCAGGCGGATGTGTATGGTGCCAAAAAACTTACCCACCTGGAAAAATGGAAGGCCCTTGTCCGCAAAAATCGTTTTCCTAGTAGTGCCATTTTTAGCTTACTAGGTGGCAGATTCAATTTACTAGCTTAGGGGGTGTCTAATTTGGACAGGGTTTCAATATATTGCATGTTTTGAGAGATGAGCTCCCATGTTTGTTTGTTTTTTTTACTGGCAACAGCTATTTTCATAGCTTGTGAATTTCTATTAAATAGTCATCCACGAATTCTTCATGACATGAACTGTCCTTATATCCAAATCAATGTTATTCAGTACATTTTATTTTATTCTCTTGCATATATAATTTCATCTCCATCTTTTAATGCTCACTCGAATGATCCTGAATCTAGAAGGCACTGAAAAACCATCTTACAATTGATTTTTTTTTACAAAAAAATAATAATTAAACATTCAATGGTAGGTGCACATTGAATTACTGTTATCCCTGAAATGTTTCTTCTTTTCCCTATTGCTCTTGTATCTTCCCTATTGGACTCCCTAGAGGATCATCACTACTATCCTTTTTGGTCCATGAAAGAGTTGAGACAAGCTCTGACAATGAGACAGGTGAGTGCACATCTGAAATTTGTTTGGACAAGAGTTGAGACAAGCTCCACTTTCTTTTCGGCCAAATTGGGCCTCCAATGTAGCCCATGCAAATAGTCCAGCCCAACACCCTGACCGGTGTAGTACCCAGAAGTGCACACTCCCTAACATATCCCTAACACCCAATGCAAATATCAGAATCCTTTTGATGGTTGAACATTTTCTGTGCAAGGCTGCAAGCTGTGCAAAATTTTGAACCATTTTGATGGATATTCCTTTTGTTTGCAAGGTATTAAAAACAGGGTGCCTTCAGGTGGTCAGGTTTATAGTTGGTGTGGAAGAAATCTTCAGCTGATCACAAGTGCTCTTTAGTTTTCTCTCTCTCTTTTTTTTATCATGTCCTGGACAACTTTATATAAGTCTTAGTCTGAAGGAAAATACAGTGAAGATTCTTCTGAAATATTGATGTTTTTGGATAGCTTAACAGCCCTGAAAGGATATGTCTCTATACTTGTGTTTGACATTGCCGAAATATTGGCTTCTCCTTTTGCTATGGAATGAAACAGGGCTATGACTCTTTCTTCTTGTTGTTGTTGTAATCAGTATAACCAAGAAAAAACATTATCAAATTATATCAGTTGTGTGCCTGTACTTTGTCTTCCCCAGTATTTCTGCTGAAGTATTGTTCACCTGGAAACTCCATATGCAGCAAACTGTACAGAACTACAGGAAGGCTTTCAGGGACCAAAAGAGAAAGCATATCTGCAACTGTGCTACTATATGATTCCATGAGATTACATCGAAAAACCATGATTATCAAACCCCCAAAAAAAATGCAAACATCATTTAGCCCCTATACAACAATATTGAGCTTGCTAACCACGATTCTTTTACTTTTTCTTTTTCAAAATGAAATGTGTCCAGCACAATGGATCCCACAAGCGGTAACTGCAACGCCGCATGCTTGTGGTTTCTATGGAATGGTAAGGGCGACACTGGCCGGGTAACATGGCAACTCCTGGCTACTCCATGTCTTTCATCTCCCACTGCCATTGCCATTTAATCCAAAAAATGCTACAGAGGTATTCTGTTTTAGTAACAGAAGAACAACTGAAGTCCTGATGCCTCCTAAGCTCACCATAGCAATCCGCCAGGCTACCCTTCATGACCCTTACATCTCTCTCTCTCTCTCTCTCTCTCTCACACACAGTTTGTAGCATCTGTGTTCATCTGTCTATTCTTATATATATGGAGCAGAGAGGGGAGCAGTATATCATATACGAATGCACAATCTGTTTTTTGTGCACAGTTATTATGGTTTTGCAGCTGAATTCAATGTGGATGTACAATTGCGTGGTTAATCAATCGTACCCAACTCATCAGTAAAATGCCCATGATGCATGTGAACGAAGTAATTGGATTGCTGGAATGGCCTCCATGAACTATTCGTCCCTCCTTTAAAGACGCACACACAATAAAAAATAGTGTTTTCTAAAGGTTATTGCTGAACACCATTGGCCTCCATGAACTATTCGTCCCTCCTTTAAAGATGCACACACAATAAAAAATAGTGTTTTCTGAAGGTTATTGCTGAACACCATTGGCCTCCATGAACTATGATCTTGTTTTCTTATGTCCGGGGCAAGTTTATGTATGAAGGAAAATGTATTGAACAACCAGCTGAAGTGTTGATGTTTTTGGACGTCCTGAAAGGATCTTTTTCTGTACATGTGTTTGTCATTACCTAAACCCTACTTCTCCTTTTGGTCCAGAACAAACAGGGTTATGGCTCTTTTTTTTTTTGTTCATGTAATCAGTAGTACAACCATGAAAAACAGGATCAAATCATAGCTAGTTGTGTGCTTGTACTTTGTCCTGCCCAGAGTTTCTTCAACTGGAAGCACACAATGAAGTAAAATGTCCAAAAGAGGATATGCATATCTCTGTTCAATTGAATATGAGTCAAATTACATCGAGAAACCATGATCATCAAGCCAAGATCGCGAACCGACTGGCAAAACATCATATAGCTCAAAACAAGAATACTAAGCTCTCTTAACCAAAACCCTTCTCTCTCTTTTTCTCCAAGATGAGTTAATAAGAAACCGCTATGTTGGTAAGAAAACCCTCAAAGAGGACACCAGAATGACATTTCCCATTCCGGAGTAGCATGTGCGAGAACTAGATGAAGCATGAGCCTCGGCAACAAGGTCAATACTCCTGCCGGCCGATTGTATGTTTGTAACAGCTCTTTCAAATCCAAAAGCCATGTCAATGCTGCCATTGCAGCCACGGTGAAAGTGCGCTTTCCTACTGGAAGAACTCCTGATGCCTCCTATGCCTACCATAGCAACCCACTTGTGTGTGTTTGTATATGTCCTTAGTTGGCCAAGTGGGGTGTGAGGACAGCTCCATTTTTTTTTGCTAATCTTGGTCATATGTTCAGCATTTGCTGCCAAGTTTGATCTCTGGCTCTGATGTTACCCAAAGGCATGAACTGATCAACACCTAGTCCTACTTTCCCAGTCTCAACCATAAACTGAATTGAGTTCATCAACTGATTATTCAGTCATATATAGCTTTGATCGAATGGAGACTTACTGTCAACTCTATGCAGTGGCAATTGCTTAACTATACATATAGCAATCTGAACTTTATTCCTGAAACCAGAGTTTATAAAGCCCTGTAACCAAAGATAACTGATTTTCTTCCACTTAAGTACACTTCATGAACAGAGAACAAACCAGTGAATTTTGCTTTATTATCATCCCAAACGTTGAAGAAAACGACCTAATGTGTTTGATGACTCTGGTGCACATGTTGTGCACATTCAGTTTGTCAGGTCTAATTTCATTCTTTTTTTTTTGTGCTTTGTACCGGACCCCTTACTTCTTAAAACACAATAATGTACAAGTCCAAAAAGATTTGTCAGGTCTAAAACTACGGCTTTGAGCAAAACTAAAGTCCTGGCATTCACCTTTTACACGGGAGTGGATTCTAAACCCTCGAGGTGATGTCCTCTAGTGTATCTTTTTTTTTTTAAATTCGATACAAATAGTTGTGAAAAATTCTGAAAAAAAAATTGACAATGCAGATTATAGTAATATCTATCGGTCCACCAAAAATCAAGTTCATATTCGACCTACATCGAGAAACAAAAAAGAAAAATTCAGATGTGAACTATACGCTAACATTCATACGCTCCATTTGGCTTTTTTATATCTCGGCGTGCGAGTTGAGTTGAACCTCAGATTTTGTGGAGTTGTATAGATATGTTGTATAAGTGTTGTCAAATCTTTTTCAGAATTTTTCATAACCATTTGGATAGTTTTTAAGAAAACGAGGGGACATCCTGTCGAGGGATCCAAATAGTTCCCCCTTTTACACTGAACTGAGCTTCAGATGATTATTAAATCATTTATGGCTTCCGACTGAATGGAGATATATATATATATATATATACACATTGCATACATACACATCCATGGTAGTTTCACATGAATTACTTTCTACTGGATTATAGGCTCTTTGATATGTAAATACATGGAATCAAATACAGAAATACTACATCCTTTAATTGATAACTTTGTCTCTCTCCAACTCTCTTGGTCTATATATATGGAGCAATTTTACAATCCTTGAGGAGGTACCAAAAATTTAGTGTAAAATTTGGTACCTCCTAGTACCTATGTATCAAGAGGTATCAAATTTACAATAGAAAACGTGGTATCTCATGGTACCTCCTTAAGGACTATAAAATTGCTCATATATACGTGTTAGTTGATAGCTAGCAGCCTAGCATGTAGTAATAGATGAGCGCAGTTAGATCATGGAGACTGCTTCAGTGACACTTGTATGGTAGGCTTGGGAGGTATTGGGAGCTTCGTAGGACTATAACATCTCTTAGGAGATCGGAACTACATGGCATCGTGCGTAAGTCCATGCCTTTGTCTTTCTTTCTAGCTGTGTGTACTTTAGATTGACTTGGCCGGCATAAACTTGTGTACTCTATTCATGAGAGTAAAATATATTGGAGATCAGTGGCTACACAAATATGACTCTTTCATCAAGCAATCTTGAAATATACAACATATATCTCTTCACTAATCGTTGTAACAGACTTCATGAGTGTATAGTTTTTGGAACTTATGATAAGCCTGCCTTGTAATTATACTTGGGGAAATTAACTTCTGGGACCTAGTGGATAGCAGCACGGTTGGTGAGCTAGCCACCCCACGTTTGATTCCTCCCTTGTACATTTTTTTTGGGGGGGGGGGGGGGGGGGGGGGGTGTCTCTCCTCTCAAATCTTGTTTTGGTGTGTGTGGATAAAATTTAGTTGAACTGCGATTCTCACAAATTAATGAAAATAAAAAAGAAAAATAAAGTGTAACTTTAATAACGTGTTTATTCATATCCAGATATTTTTCCAACATCTTAGAGCCCTGAGATGAGTGAGTTCTTAACCTGATATTTTTGTACACAAGTTGATGACAATATTCCTTATATTTTTTCCCCACAAATAGAGGGTGCATGAAGTCATCAACACCATGAGTGCAAGCAAGTAATGACATATACTAGTGTAACATCAAACAAGGGTTATTACCCGAAATTAATTACTTGCAGAGATGTGTACAATTACTTTAAACAAGAGTGCAAGTAAAGTCAATCTATAACTACTAGAGAGGAGTACAGTATTATCACCAAATTGTCTAATGGATTCTTTATATATGGGGATATAGCTTGAGGTAAAACAAAAAAAAGACACTCATTCCACTTCCTTGTGTGAACAGGCTGTTCTATGCATCCTTGATGCAGAGACCGAAGGTGTCTCGCGCTCTTGCATTATCTACAAGAAAATCACTAAACTAGTCCCCAGGAGCTTTGAGTTGGGAGTGCTGAGAAGAAAAGAAAAGGACTCATTTTGAATGGTTGTTTGAATTGATGTGGATTTCATGAAACTAGAGAGACTTATTGGCCATGGTTACGATAGGCCTAGGAGGCATCTGGAGTTGTTGGGTTACGCAAACCTCTAGCATACACTGTGACAGAGTACTAATTAGCTAGTTGCAATTTGGCATAGTTTTTCATCTGAAAAACTGATAATGCTTCTCCTGTAGTTGACAAGGCAGCGGAATCTTGTATGCCTCCCGCTCCTGGTTTTCATCCCTCTATAAGAAAAATGATTGCATGCATATCACATTATATTGAGATAACATGTGTAGAATAACCAAGATTGGAAGAATCACATGCAGTCATGTTCAAAGTGGTATGATATAAATTTGACTAGGCCTGTCTATTGAGCATGTAACTGTTTTGTTAAGAAAATCAAATGAATTTTAGATTGTTGGATCACCATCCAACGCTCCATACCTGTCTATTGTTTACTAGCTCCTTTATTTTTTTAATAGATGGCACCATTGACTTTTAGTGTGATTTTGAACCATTCGTCTTATTTAAAAATTTGGTGTAAATATAAAAAATATAAATCATCCTTAAAGCTTCTTTGTTGATAAAAACAAGTTAAAACAAAATAAACCACACTATTATAATTTTTTTAGTAAGAATATCTAGGAGCGATGCGTGCTCTGGGTAACATGTGAGTCGATCAATGGAATACAATGGACACCATAGAGAAATGGTGGACGACCCTACCACGAATACCAAAGAACCCACTTCACTGCCTGATCCTTTGAGTCAGCAGGGAAGTTTGTGCAGGAAAAGAACTTCATACAGTAAAGCAAATGCTCCCCATACCTCCCAAACCTACCAAAACAAAGATTATCACATACAGCGTAAATACGAAATGCCACACACCCGTATGTATCAACTCTCGTTCCCATTTCCGGCATTTGGCACTTTTGCACTCACTCGTATCATCTTTTATAGCGAAAAGGTATCATGATAATCTTTTCAAGATTGGAAAAAAAATCAATGTATGATTGAGGGCTTTCTTTCACATGTAACATTATTCAAAGATAATTAAAAAGTAAATAAATTTGTTGCATAAATGGATATGGGCTTGTTCAGTTTGCCACCACTTTTAACCTGCATAGCTCGTATCCAAGAATTTTTGGAGCTGGATATTCCTAGCTCCACAAATCCCTAGATCTAGATATATGATTACATTGATAACATTTAGATAATTCATTTTGTTCACATTTTAAAATTTTAAACCACTATAATATAACATACAAATTTTAAATATAAATATGATATCTGGAGCTATGCCAAACAGGCTCTAAAATTTAGCATTTCCGGAAGTTTACTCTCTTTAAAACATTATCAAAATTTGGTAAGCTCCAAACCAAATGCATCGAACGGTGCTAAAATTTGGTAAGGTTAAATTGATGCCTTTGTAGTTCCCTCTCAATAATTAGGCCAAACAATAAATTCTACTTTCTTTAGAGCAATAATGGGCCTCCAATGTGGCCCATGCAATAGTCCAGCCCAACACCTTAACTGGGTGTAGTACCAGGCTGGTACTGCTGACACCACGAGCCGCCTGTCGCCACAACCGCCGCCGCCACCGTTACACATCACCGGCCGGCGTTACACGTCGCCGTGGCCACCATCATCCTCTCCTGCCCAAACAGGATACCCAAGCGGCCACACAGAAATAATTATGCACTGAAGCGTATTACGATTTCAGAGTTCAGATGACATTGCCTTCTTGCCAGGGAAGTTCTATGCATTCACCAATGCAGAAGGGCTCCATGTTCTTGATCTCAAACAACGACATCAATGGCGTCAGCAATCTTCCTTAGTTCAGAGTTCTTCAAGTCTGTCACTTCTAGCCAATGTGCAGGTGGAACTCAGCATGATTGTATCTATACTTCATGCATAGGATTTACAGCAATCCGTCAAGAGTACTACTTTCGTGTTTGGACCCTCTTGGCCGGTGAAAACAGTATGGAAATTTTTCAACCGTACTGATACCGTTTCCACAAAACTTGTATAATAACAATATCTTTACAGACTATTACCGTTAAAGTTAAGTTTTTCTAATTTATGTCACCATTGCATTGAGGTTGGCATTAAATAGTTAGATTCATAAATATAAAAATTTCTTGAGCGTTTCTGTAAAAATGATTTTTTTTTTCCGTTCGTTTCCACCCCTGCTCTTGGCAACTTTGACGTGTACAAGATGAGACGAGAGACAAGAGACCGAATCTCCCCCATTGCTTGTGGTGCGATGGGCTGTGATGAGAAATTAAGCTGAGGTGGAAATACCAGTTTCTGACTTGGTTCTTCCCTGCTAATGTCCACATGCACCTGTAGATCATGGTCCAGCATTGAGCAGCTTGAGTTCGCTAGAACTGTTTGACAAATTTGTGAAACTTAGAATACCTAATATAGCTACCTAGTATGTGTAAAATATGAATTTTCACACTAACCTTCCCATCCCACCCCTGTGGAAACACCATCTAGAGTGGGCACTTTAGTGACTCTAATGAGGGCATTTTAGACCATTCAGATCAATCCTTAAGCCCTCCAAAAACACTAAAAATAACTATATTTTAGAATAGAAGGAGTATGTGTATTGCCTTAGCTTTTAATTCAGCTAGTTATCCTTTCAGAGGAGTTGGGGAATTGTCCCATGGCTTGATGTTTCTTTTCTTTGTTCGCACTTAAACTTTTTAGAACCGTGTGCTTGTCAGCAGATGCTGGAGATGCAAATCATTTCTATTATAAAAAAAAAATAGGCCGCCTGCTGGCAACCCTGTCCTACTTCTAGCCCTACTAGTGTGTGCACAAGCACAATGAACATAATTTCAGATATTGCGTAGTTAAATGCATTGAATTATCCTCGCAAAAAAAAATAAAGCATTGAATCAGACAGTACATCCTTACATGATACAGTGATCTGCTATGGCCCATAAAAGAGAAGGCAAAGGAGCACAAGTGTTGCAAAGCTACTAGTAAGACACTGACAGTTAGTTATGGGGCCTGCTCGAATGTCATTTGCTGTGGTAGGCATCAGAGGCATCAGGAGCTCTGTTCATCTTTCAACAAGCTGGGCTCTTACATAATGAACCAGGAGCTCTGTTCTTTTTTAACAAGCTGAGCTCTAGATCGATCATCAACCAGGAGCCCAGTTCTTTCTTTTAACAAGATGAACTTTTACAGGATGGCCAGCTTGTTTTGTTTTGTTCTCTTTTTTTTTCAAGAAGAAGAAAATGGGTGGCCACCTTTTGTATATTATAAGCATGCACTGCAGTTATAATATGTAACTAAAAGATTAAATAAATAATTGTTAAAAAAATCATGACCGTCAAGGCCTTGAGCTGATAGTGTGCCATCAATTCATACAAAAGTAGATGAAAATATGGAATAAAAAGATCAGTTCATATGTAGAAGAAGAGTAATCATGCATTTCATGCTAATGAAAATAAAACTATTGATTTAACATGCAATGGTGTATACGTGATTATTCATTATCCAAAAAAGTATGGGTAAGTATTGAAATTGAACTCCACTTTAATTGTTTTTATAGATGGAAGGCTAGCGTTGACAGCATACAGAGTTTACTAGGGTTGCCAATTAGTAACCTCAGAACTTGCTAGTTGACAAAAGAAACACAAATTCAGAACAAAAGAAATAAAAACAAGGACCCTTTGATTCGAGGTCTTTGAGGCAGAACTCATCGATGGCCATTGCCGATGGATGAAGGTGGACATCTTGGGTGGCCATGCAATCTTCCTTGGTTCAGAGTGCTCCAAGTTTTCAGGTTGCGCGTGTGCAATGTGCCTTCAGGTTATAGTTGGCCAAAAGGCCTAGGGCTCGACGCGAGTCTTTTCTAAGGAGGAGCACAGTGAACTTTCATGCCTTCAGGCCGGCCCAATATAGCCCGAGTCTTATTGGGCCATGCCTGGTCCATTGGTGCAGCATGTGGGCGGCCATGGCCTAACCTGGCGTGTAGGTCGGGCCATGCTGGCCCGATTGATATCGGGCCTGTGCCTAGTCGTCCCCAAGCTAGGCGGCCCATTTGGCCATCTATACTTTAGGTGGTCAGGTCAATAATTGATCTGGAAGAAATGGCTAGTATCTGACAAGTGTGCTTTACTTTTGTTTTACTATATCCTGCATTTAGTCTGAAGGTAAATGCAGTGAACATCCAGCTGGAATACTAACAGCCCAGAAAGGATTTGTCTCTATACCTGTGTTTGACATTGCCTAAATCTTGCTTTTCCTTTTGCTCTGCAATAAAAGGCTCTTTCTTCTTTTTGTTGTAATCAGTATAGCCAACAAAACCATGATCAGATCATAGCAGTTGTTTGCCAGAACTGATGTTCACCTGGAAGCTCCGCGTGCAGTGAACTGTCCAGCGATGCAAGAAGGATTTCAGGGACCAAAAGAGAAAGCATATCTGCAACTGCTGATGATTCCATGACATTACTACTCCATCAAATGCATGCAGTATTGTTCAATTGGGCACCTACTGGGCTAGAAAAGAAATTGAATCATTGTGTTCTCAAATTACATCGAAAAACCATGATCATTAAACCCAAAAAAAATTGCAAACATCATTTAGGCCATATACAACAATATTGAGCTTCCTAACCAAAATTCTTTTAATTTCTTTTTCCAAAATGAAATATGTCTAGCGGGTAAAGGGTAGTACTCCTAGTGTAGAAGCATTATTGTCGGCGAAGACCGCTGCAATTCCACTGGTTGCAACCGCTCCTCCGCATGCTTGTGATCTCTGCAGAAGGTTAGGGGTGATGCAGAGTGGGTGACATGGAAACTCCTGGCTACTCTGTAGCAACACACTGCATGGCTGGAATGGCTTCAGCATCCATGTATGGACGATTACATCTCACAGCCATATCTTTGCCTTTCAGCTGATATGTCAACACTACCATTGCCGTTCAATCCAGGGCCTGCCACAGCGATGTTCTGTTGAAGTAACAGAAGAACTCCTGATGCCTCCTAAGCTCACCATAGCAATCTCCTGGGCCAGCTCTCATCACCCTTACATCTCTCTCTCTCTCTCTCTCTCTCTCTCTCTCTCTCTCTCTCTCTCTCTCTCTCTCTCTCTCTCTCTCTCTCTCTCTCTCTCTCTCTCTCTCTCTCTCTCTCTCTCTCTCTCTCTCTCTCTCTCTCTCTCTCTCTCTCTCTCTCTCTCTCTCTCTCTCTCTCTCTCTCTCTCTCTCTCTCTCTCTCTCTCTCTCTCTCTCTCTCTCTCTCTCTCTCTCTCTCTCTCTCTCTCTCTCTCTCTCTCTCTCTCTCTCTCTCTCTCTCTCTCTCTCTCTCTCTCTCTCTCTCTCTCTCTCTCTCTCTCTCTCTCTCTCTCTCTCTCTCTCTCTCTCTCTCTCTCTCTCTCTCTCTCTCTCTCTCTCTCTCTCTCTCTCTCTCTCTCTCTCTCTCTCTCTCTCTCTCTCTCTCTCTCTCTCTCTCTCTCTCTCTCTCTCTCTCTCTCTCTCTCTCTCTCTCTCTCTCTCTCTCTCTCTCTCTCTCTCTCTCTCTCAGCTTCTAGCATCTGAGTTCAGTTGTCTATTCTTATATGGAGCAAAGAGGGGAGAAGTGTATCGTACATGAATGCACAAATTGTTTCTATGGATGTAGTTATTCAGGTTTGCAGCTGATCGAATTCAATGAGCATCTACAAGTGCATTTGCTTGATCAACCATACCCAACTCGTCAGTTAAATGCCCATAATGCAAGTGAACGAAGTAAATAGATTGCTCATGATGACCATGATGCAATTTTATGTATGTCATGAGCAAGGATTATGTGGAGAAGAATCGGGATGAATAGGGATAGATTAGATTATAGTAGATGAAATAACAAGGAATGGTCCTGAACCTAAACGGCGCGACGCTCTCCGTCACACTGAGAAGGCAGGCCGATGGGCACTAAGATAAATCTTGATCTAATGCCTAACTGACCTAGGATAGGATCCCTCCTTATATAGATGGAGGAGTCCTTAATCTAATCCTAACAAACCCTAATCCTATCCAATGGGCCTAGGACGACCAACCCAAAGCCCATGACATTACTCCCCTCTTTTTGAGCAGCTCGTCCTCGAGCTGCAGCGGACCCTGCTAGACTCAACGAAACATCATAACCTAAACTAAGACTCTTAAGCCTTTTACATCTTGGCTTATTATAAATATATATATAACTAATACTATTGCAAACAACCCTACTCTTATATTGTCATCAAGAACATGGACAGGAGGACCCCATCATCATTTGGTATGATCAGCATTTCTAACAGATTAGATATAATCCCGGCTTTCCATGGCTCGATCCTACGGCTACCCAAAGTCATGGCCATATCCAGCTACCTCCTACTCCCTGTCTCAACTTCTACACTGAACTGAGCTTCAGATGATTAATCAACCATTCATAGCATCGACTGAATGGATATATATATATATATATATCCTTTGCATACATACACGTTCAAGGTAGTTGCCCAATGAATTTACTTTGCTACTGGACTATAGATGCTCAACATATAATTACAGAATCAAATGATGCATCCTTTATATAATAGCAAGGTCTCTCGGGCTCTCTTTTGGTCTATATGTATACATGTTAGCTGATAGCTAGCATGCAGTAAGAAACGAACAGTTGGATCAACGAGACTACTTCTGTGACCCTGCTATCGTAGGCCTAGGAGGCATTGGGAGCTCTCGTCTTAGGAACATATCACTCAGTAGAGCCCCACTGCGGTGATCTCAACTAGTAATAGAAAACAATCTGAACCGTTGATCTCATTTGATCAAATGGTCTATATCTATTTGTACTATTACCCCAGTTAGTGGTAGTAGAAACATGTACGGGCATTATTGTCCAAAGATGTGTCGAGGGGTATAATCATCATTTAGCAGTGATTAAACTTTTTTTCTCCGTTTTCTTGTTCTGATGGAATATGAGCGATGCTAGTGGAATGGATGACCAGATCGATCTAGAAAAAAACATAAATGATAAAATTACTCCTAATCACTGAATTAGTAAATTATTAATTTATCCTTAATAACAAATGGTTCAGAGCCCTGGAGCATCACTCCAGAGGCAGAAGGACAGGCCTCAACCAGATATCATCATATGAAAGTCCCTTCCTTTGTCATTTTGAATTATTGTTCATAATTCAGGTGGATTTGAGGAAGAACTAGAGTGACTCATTGGCTATGGTAGGCCTTGGAGGCATCTGGAGTTGTTGGGTTCCTTTGAAACTAGTAGAAATATGTACAGTACGGACAAACTGAGTTATCATCGTCATTGGTACTTTCATGGATATGGAAACCTTGTTTTACCTGGTTGGAGTTCATCTTAGTTTCCATATGACCAAATGATAAAGCTAGTTACTTGTAGCTGACAGAAGAGCCGCATCTGGTAGAATTCCCTGTTTTCATCCCTCTCTAAGAAAAAAATCAATTCCTACTATGTCTATGGAGAATAACCAAGATTGGAAGTTATTATGAATCACATGCAGTTATATCCTTATAATAAATTTGACTAGAGTTGTCTATGAGTCATGTTAAGAAAATGAGAGTAATTGCAGAATATTGGGTCTCTCCATCCGATGATCCAGATCTGCCCATCTATTTGCTTCAACTCTAAACTCGGATCGCTGGACCTTATGGTGCAGATTAGCTAGTGCCTTCGCAATCGTTAGGATTGGGAAGCATCATGAACTCTCATATTGAAACGCTAGCTAGCTAGCTATCGGCCTAGCTAGTTGAAAGGAGCCTACGTTTTTTAGTCTGACTCCTATGTGGCTAAGTTACTGTTCCTCGGTTGGTCAATCAGAACCATAGTCACGGGAAACAGGATCGGTGGCAGTATTCCTCAAACCGGGAATGCGGGGACATCTTCGTCCCCACCTTATACCAACGTCTCATAAGTAGTCTGTCACATTCCTCGACCTGAGAACTTTGTGACTATGATCTAATCATCTGAACTGATTGCTGACAACCTGGGTGTGCTAATAGGTATTATTCTCTCATTTCATTACGTAGCAATTTACAATTAATCAGGAAATACAAGTAAATGTTTATCCAGCATATCTGCAATTGATCTGTACCACCTGTCCAGCTACTTCTTGCAGTACTGTTCAATTAAAAGTGAGTCATACTATTTTCAAATTACATCGAGAAACCATGATCATAAAACCAAAATTTTGAACGGACTGGCAAAAAAACATCATTGAGCTCAACACAACAATACTGTCTCTCTAACTCTCAGCCAAAATCCTTGAATTCAGAAACCACTATGTTGGTAAAAACCCTTTAGAGCTGACTTCACGACGCCATTCCCGATGCCGGAGTAGAATGTGTGAGAACAAAATGAAGCATGAGCGTCGGTAAACATCACTACTCCTACCGATTGTAACAACTCTTTACCACTCAAGAGCCATGTCAACACTGCCATTGCAACCTACTGCAGCACTTGCTACCATGAAATTGTCCCTGTGTAACAGAACAACTCCTGATTCCTCCTAAGCCTACCATAGCAACCCACTGGCCTCATGCCTCTTCTGTTGGCTTCAGCAATTGCTGCCACATTTGATCTCTGGCTTCGATGGTACCCAAAGGCTTGGACATGTCTATGTCCTACTTTCCCGGTTTCAACCATAAACTGAACTGTTGATCAGCAATTATTCAGTCATAGCTTTGATCGAACGGAGACTTGCATAAAACTCTATGCAATGCCAATTGCTCAATAAATTGAAACATAGATGCTAAATAATTAGTACTACATCCTAGCAAAATATCACTAGAATATATATAGCAATGGCCTTCTTGGTGACAATAATACTGCAAGGATGTACTTTGTGTCTGTTATGGGCATTGGGCCTAGAGACCGAGGCCCACAAACACCCTAGTCCGAGGCAGGTGCTACAGTACCGGATTGGGTACTATTAATCCTAGTTGGGAAAAGTACACCGAAGGTCCCTCAACTTGTCATCGAGTTACAAAATCGTCCCCCAACCGCAAAACCAGATACCGGAGGTCCCTCAACTAACAAAACCGTTCGCTTAAGGTCCTCTGGTGGTTTTGACTCCGGTTTTGTCTGACGTGGCGGGCGAGTCAGTGTGGCCCCACCCGTCAGTACGCCAGCTCATCTCTCTCCCCCTCTTCTCTCCTTCCTCATCTCTCTCTCGCTTCTCTCCAATTCAATGGAGACCGTGTCCAACTCGAAAATTACTTATATTCTGGGACGGAGGTAGTATCAAGTAACTGCTAAGAATTTTCTCGATGGATTAATGCATCATCATCCTGAATTTCCGGATTTTCTTAACTGTACAGACAACATATATTTATGTATTACGTTCCTGAAAGCCAAAGTTTATAAAACAACAACCGATTTTGTTTCACTTACTCAAGTACACTTCATGAACAGAAAACAGAACAATGAATTCTGCTTGACCTTTCCAAGGAATTAAAGAAACAACCCCATGCCTGATAACTCTGATGCACAATCAGTTTTCTGCATGTTTCTAGTAAGTTTGTCAAGTCATTGGTCTTTGGGCAAAATTAAAGCTTTGGCATTGGCCCAACGAGGTGCCATATTTTCATGTAAACACCTTCTTGAAGGGATGCTCAGTATTGCTGCTAGATTTGATCCCAGCTTTCTATGGCCCAATCCTATTGTCTCTCTTAACTCTCTTGGTAGCTAGTACTAGAAAGTAATATTACCTCCATATTTTAATGTATGACGCCGTTGACTTTTTGTCCAATGTTTGACCATTCGTCTTATTCAAAAAATTTATGTATTTATCATTTATTTTATTATTTTTTTTTTTGAGAATTACACAGTACAACGCAGACACTCACAACGCACGCGCACTCACCCCTATGAACACACGCACGCAAACCCTACCCCTATGAGCATCTTCGAAGACTGGGCCGGCAAATTCTGGAGAGATTGACGAAGTCACCACAGGCGCCTCGCTGTCGACGGGTACGTCGCCTACCACTGAAAGCACAACGCCGTTAAATCCTGGAAAATTCGCTCCCATGGGGAGTCGAACCCAGGACCTCAGGTGCTACTGAGGCTCTTGTAACCACTAGGCTACAGGCCCTTTCGCTATCATTTATTTTATTATGACTTGATTCGTTATCAAATGTTCTTTAATGGTACCCAAAGGCTTGGACATGTCTATGTCCTACTTTCCCGGTTTCAACCATAAACTGAACTGTTGATCAGCAATTATTCAGTCATAGCTTTGATCGAACGGAGACTTGCATAAAACTCTATGCAATGCCAATTGCTCAATAAATTGAAACATAGATGCTAAATAATTAGTACTACATCCTAGCAAAATATCACTAGAATATATATAGCAATGGCCTTCTTGGTGACAATAATACTGCAAGGATGTACTTTGTGTCTGTTATGGGCATTGGGCCTAGAGACCGAGGCCCACAAACACCCTAGTCCGAGGCAGGTGCTACAGTAACGGATTGGGTACTATTAATCCTAGTTTGAGCCGAGTGCTGCAGACCCGCCTTGAGCTGGGCTGCTCGTGGGCCTCGGTCTCTAAGCCCAATGATCATAATAATGTCATGAACTGAAAATACATGAGCTTGATGTGTAATACAGATAGATTGTATTTAAAGAATTGCAGTGTTTAACTTGTACTCCCTCCGTCCCAAAATATAACAACTTTTAGCACTCAGAATTTGTCCCAAAATACAACTTTTCTACCAACATTCCATTCCCAACCCAATCACAACCATCCATCATTCATTTTTCCCACATACCTTTACTTATCAACCAATTACAATCTCTCCCTATTTAATTTTATCTACTTTCTTAATAACCGTGTCCAACTTAAAAATTACTTATATTCTGGGACGGAGGTAGTATCAAGTAACTGCTAAGAATTTTCTCGATGGATTAATGCATCATCATCCTGAATTTCCGGATTTTCTTAACTGCATAGACAACATATATTTATGTATTACGTTCCTGAAAGCCAAAGTTTATAAAACAACAACCGATTTTGTTTCACTTACTCAAGTACACTTCATGAACAGAAAACAGGACAATGAAATTTGCTTGATCTTTCCAAGGAATTAAAGAAACGACCCCATGCCTGATAACTCTGATGCACAATCAGTTTTCTGCATGTTTCTAGTAAGTTTGTCAAGTCATTGGTCTTTGGGCAAAATTAAAGCTTTGGCATTGGCCCAACGAGGTGCCATATTTTCATGTAAACACCTTCTTGAAGGGATGCTCAGTATTGCTGCTAGATTTGATCCCAGCTTTCTATGGCCCAATCCTATTGTCTCTCTTAACTCTCTTGGTAGCTAGTACTAGAAAGTAAACCTTGCTTCTCCTTTTGCTTTGGAATAAAAATGGGTTATGGCTCTTTTTCCTTCATGTAATCAGTAGTACAACCATGAAAAACATGATCAAATCATAGCTAGTTGTGTCCATATACTTTGTCTTCCCCGGTGTTTCTTTTGAAGTATATTGTTTCAGCTGGAAGCACCCTATTTGGTAATCTGTCCAGCAGGAACGCAAATTAAGGACCAAAAGAGAATGCATATCTGCAACTCCAAGCAGTATTGTTCAATTCAAAGCGAGTCATATTATCGTCAATTGCAAATTACATCGAGAAACCATGACCATCAAGCAAAGATTGTGAACGGATTGGCAAAACATCATTTAGCTGAACGCAACAATACCGAGCTCTCTCAACTAAAATCTTTTTCTTTTTCCCCAAGATAAGTTCTGAAACCACTATGTTGGAAGGTGATACCAGGATGCCATTTCCTAGATGGCGTAGCATGTGCGATAACGAGATGAAGCGTGAGCCTCCACAAAGACAAGTAGTCCTGCCAACTGTAATAACAGTTCTTCAGCCATGTCAGCACTGCCATTGGAGGTCAGTTCAGCACTTGGCACTGAAGAGCTATACAATTGTAACAGAAGAACTCCTGATGCCTCCTAAGCATACCATAGAAACCCACATGCTCTTGTTCCTATGTCCTTAGTTGGCCTAGTGAGCTAGGTGTGGTGACAACTCCATTTGGTTGGCTAATCTTGGATATATGTTCAGCAATTGTTGCCAGTTTGATCTCTTGCTCTGATGGTATCCAAAGGCATGAACATCTACGTCCTACTTTCCCTGTCTCAACCATAAACTGAACTAAGTTCATCAACTGATTATTCAGTCATAAGCTTTGATCGAATGGAGACCTAGTTTCAACTCTATGCAGTGGCAACTGCTTAACTGCACATATAGCACTCTGAACTCTGTTCCTGAAAGCCAGAGTTTATAACGCCTTGCATCCAAAGAAATACAACTCATTTTCTTTCACTAACTCAACTACACTTCAAAAACAGAGAACAGACCAGTGAATTATGCTTGACCATTCCAAACAATGACAGACCATTTGCAGGTAAATACCTTGATCATTTGGTATGATCAGCATTTCTAACAGATTAGATATAATCCCGGCTTTCCATGGCTCGATCCTACGGCTACCCAAAGTCATGGCCATATCCAGCTACCTCCTACTCCCTGTCTCAACTTCTACACTGAACTGAGCTTCAGATGATTAATCAACCATTCATAGCATCGACTGAATGGATATATATATATATATATATCCTTTGCATACATACACGTTCAAGGTAGTTGCCCAATGAATTACTTGCTACTGGACTATAGATGCTCAACATATAATTACAGAATCAAATGATGCATCCTTTATATAATAGCAAGGTCTCTGTTAGATCATGGAGATGCTTCTGCGACTGCTGTATATGGTAGGCTTGGGAGGTATCTGGAGCTCTCATAGGAATATATCATCTCTTAGGAATTTGGTAAGAGATGCCCCTGGTAGATGCCAACATATGCAAGTTCCTGCCTTTGTCTCTCTTTCTAGTTGTGTACTTCGGATTGACTCGGATGGCATACCCGTTTGTTATACCCCTAATGATATATCTACCTTGTGCAAAACTTGGAGAGAGGCAACACAAATATGCTACCTTCATTCAAGAAATCTTGAAATATACTACATTTATTTCTTCTCTAATCGTTGTGACGACTTCTTAAATGTGTAGGTTTTGGAACTTGGGATAGGCATGCCATTTAGTTATACTTGCGGATAAAATTGGCACAAATGAAACTACAAAAGAATAATAAAGTGCAACTTTAATAATGTGTATTCATATACAGATAATTTTCCAAACATCTTAGAGCCCTGAGATGAGTGAGTTCTTGGCCTAATTTTTTTTTTACACAAGCTAGTTGATGGCAATGTTCCATTCGTTTCACACAAATGGAGGGTGCATGAAGTCATCAAGACCATGAGTGCAAGCAAGGAACATACCAGTGTAGACATCATACAAGAGTTATTATTACCCGAAATTAATTACTTGCAGAGATGAACAATTACTTTAAGCAAGACTGCAAATAAAGTCAACAACTACAACTACTAGCTATAGAGAGGAAGTGCAGTATTAATTGTCACCAAATTGCCTAATGGATTCTTTATATGGAGGGGTATATCTTGTGGGCACTCTGTCCACTTCCTTGTGTGAACAGACTGTTCTATGCATCCTTGATGCAGAGACCAAAGGTATCACACAGGTCTCGTTCGATTCTCCAATAAGGATGAAGATTAAGTGCGCACGCAAAAGAGATAAGTCATTACCACATAATTAAAAACTTGAAAAAAAGATTTATTTGATTTTTTAGCAACTTCTATGTAGAAAGTTTTCGCACTAAAAACATATTGTTTAGCAGTTTGAAAAGTGTGCTAACGGAAACCGAGGAAACATTTGTATCTTGTTGGAGTTTTAGAAAAAAAAAAAAGGGAGGAAACACTCTTGCATCATCTATAAGAAAATCGCTAAACTAGTCGCGCAATATCTTTGAGTTGGGAGTGCTGAGAAGGGAAAAAAGGACTCATTTTAAATGGTTGTTCAAATTCACGTGGATTTCATGGAACTAGAGTTACTTGTTGGCTAGGATAGGCCTAGGAGGCATCTGGAGTTATTGGGTTACTGTGAACCTAGCATACACTATGACAGATAGAAACATTGTGGTATTAATTGGTTGTAATTCGTCTTCGTTTTTCATCTGAAAAACAATGATGATGCTACATTGCTACTCATCTTGTATGCAGCAAAGTATCTATTACTTGATTTTCACTTAAATCGGTGGGTTCAATATTATAAACCATTAGATTAAATTAATCTTAGAAGAAACTAAATACTACAAGGTCCCACCTCTCCACCTTCGATACGAACCTACGTATGCGTGGGTATCTATGCTTCCCCTCCCTTTTATCATTTTTCCCTTTCTTCTTTTCTTCATGTATACGCTTCCCTCTCTTTCTTACTATATCATGCGCCATTATGAGACGATTTAATCACAAGAATTTTGAGTATCTTGCTCTCACATTTTTAATTTGTAGCCATACTACAAGCAATAGTTTATTATTTACTCGACAAAAAAACATGATTCAAAAGTCGTAAGTACTTAATCCATCTCCTACTTAAAAGTTTGTAAATGGATTTTTAAGATACCTTAAGAAAAATAGAAACATTAAATTATTATAAAATAACATTATCCGAACTTTAGTTTTCCCTTAATCTATGAGACAAAATCTTTGAACAAACAATAAAAATCTTACCTTTACGCGCGGGCCACCTTCCTAGTTGAGATAACATGTGTAGAATAACCAAGACTTGAAGTTATTATGAATCACACACAGCCATGTTCAAAGCAGGGTTTTCAATTCGAAATAGGGTTTTTTGCCGAGGGGTCCGAAATTCCCGAAATCACCAAAATTTTGGAAATTTTGGTATTCTTTTTACCGAAATTATTTGAAAATTTGATTAATTTTTTAATGAACTTAATAAAATTTGACCAAATCCATAAAAAATTGCAAAAAACGAAAATTTCAGGCGAGATACGTGCTTACCAGTGGGGGGCGAAATTTCAATCCCTGGTTCAAAGTGGTATGGTAAATTTGAGTAGGCCTGTCTGTGGAGCATGTAACTGTTTTGTTAAGAATAAAATGAATTGGATTTTAGACTGTTGGATCACAATCCAACGATCCAGACCTGCCCATTGTTTACTAGTATAACTTTAAACTGAAGTGAGCAGATGACTAAACATTTACGAAACCAAACCAAAGCAGTATATCTTATACAATATCGCGATCTCCTATGGCAGGCAGTTGATTTGGCCCATAAAAAGAGCAGGTGAAGATTCAGAAATAGCTAGAGATGCAAACTGCAGCTACTGCAATGAACCGTTCATGGTGCCCGATTGATCTAGCTTAGCGTCTCTGCAAGAATGGTATATGTTCAGGAGGCATCAGGAAATTTCATGCTTAAAAAACATTGGTACGTAATTACCCAAGGTTTTGGGAGCAAATTAACCCCTCGCATTTGAGTCTGACTCTTGTGTGGCTCAGTTACTGTCCCTCGGATGGTCAATCAGAACTCATTTCTGGTACAAGCAGAGCAGGGAGAGTAGAGGTAACTGAGCTTTTTTTTTAATTACGCAGCAACTTACAGTTAAGAAAGAAATACAAGTGTTTATCCTACACTCCTGAAAGAAGTATCTATGCAGTAAATTGGAAGGAAAAAAAAAACTTCCTAGTAAAAGTTCTGTACAACGGCTGATTTTTTTATAGTTTGAAACAAGACAAGTACTAGTAGGGTTAATTAATTATCTTCATTCAGATAATATTGGAAGTTCACATATTTGATTTTCTATCCAATCATTCAGTCATGTACTCTGAAACTGTGTAATAAGTATGTTATGTTAACTCAATACTAATTCTCTTGCCCTAGTATTTTTTTTTAAAAAAAAAACATGGTGTACTCAAAATTACTTCAAGAGATGTACGATTAGTCGATTACATTAACATCTATAAGAATATAAACCACTGGATCTACATAAAATGGATGATCCAAATAATCTTGGAGTAAAGTAAAAGAAATCACGGGCTACGATTGAATGCAGATCGACATATACACACATCCAAGCAACGGAATAGGCTCACAACCGAGCTTCAAATATTAGGTGCTGAATAATTCCATGAAACCAAAGTAGTACATCTTTAGTTGTATTCCTGTTAACAGAGGCCGGAGATGTAAATCATTTCTATTTTATTTTTTTTAAAAAAAAAGCAGTACATCTTACGCAAAATCGTGATCCCCTACAGTAGTTTGGCCCATAAAAAAAGCAAGTGGAGATTGAGGAATAGAGATATGCAAGCTGATCAAGCTAGCTAGTGAAATGAACCGATCATAGTGTCCGATCGATCTAGTGTCTTATTTTGCAATTGTAGGTTTGTGAAGCATCAGGAATTCTCATGTTTCAAGATTTGTCATTGGCTCATTGCCCAAGCTTTCAGGCGCGATTGCTCGAATTTGAGTCCGACTCCTAGCTATGTAGTTCAGATATTGTCCCTCAGATGGTCCATCAAAAGCAAGGTTTTCAATTTCGAAATTAGTTTTTTTCCCCGGGGTGGACCAAAACTACTGAAATTTTGGTAGTTTATGATATTTTTTGGCCAAAATTATTTTAAATTTTGACTGATTTTGAATGAATTCGAATAAAATTTGACCAATTCACAAAAAATTGCAAAAAAAAAGGGGGGGGGGAAGCGGGTGAGATGTGAGCTTGCCGGTTGGAGTGAAATTACCAAAATTTCAAAACGAAATTTCAAACCCTATTCAGAAATCATCTCTGGTTATCTTCATTCAGATTTCTCTCAAATCATTCAGGGCTGCACTTTGAAATTGTGTAATTATAAGTTTGTCATGTTAACTCGATACTAATTCTCTTCTCCAAGTATATATGTATAGAACCTTATTTCCCTTATTTTCTAAAGCACCATAAGTTTTTCAACTAATAACTTTAAAGTTTGGTGTACAAAAATTGACCAAGGAAAACAGAACACTGTACATGCGACTGTTTGCATGCATGCACATCTCATGTACATGTGGTACATCCTTGTTAATTTCTACAGGTTTTGATCCAGAGATTTCTGCAATTTTCAGAGGTTCAGAGCCCTAATTAGGTCCTAGATCTGATAAGGTGTCACATGATTAAGAGATGATGACAATTCTGCTGCTTAATTTTGTATGTTATCTGAATATATTCCTGAATCATGATGATCTATCGCATTTGAGATTAATATAGAGTATCATGCAAACGGCGACCTTTCTCACTTCTTCAGCCATTATTGGAGATCAAGAGAGTGCCATATGTGCATGGCCATCAGCATCATGAGTGCAAGAAACAATTTACTGGTCTTCCTGATTTGCCCAAATGAGCATGACAGCAACATTTTTTTTTTTTTTTTGGTGAGGAGAGACAGCAACATAATTAACCATTGTAAATTGGACACCAAAAGTTCATTCCTTTTGAAGAGTATTATCTTCTTCGCAAAAAATTCCATGTATACTCACTATCTTAAGCGCAACAGTAACATCGATTTTTCCATACTCACTATCTTGAGATAAGTGGATCAAGCAAAACATCGAATTCGTCCACGGACCCACTTATCAGTGACCATCGCGAAAATTCATTCTTACTCCTTTGTGACTAGCATATTGGACCGCCTGTAATTAAAGAGGTGTGTCTGAAAGGAAGGCTTCCCTTGCAAACTAAATTGTGCACACAAAACAGTGGTATATATGCTAGCAAGATAGCCCTGAATTGCATCCGGATATTTTCGCTTGATGCCAACCGCAATTGCTGACCTAAAAGCTAGCGAAAGTTGTTGTGGTTTGATGTCGCTGCCAAGAAACGATTGGT